>CM071640.1:3289723-3389723 GCA_036419045.1 Scirpophaga incertulas | reverse complement strand
TTGGTATGCAAATTCCTCGATTAAAATCCACCCAAAAGCGTGTTGGCCCTTTGTTGAAAATTGGTATTCTAATACCTCGTTGAACATCCAACCAAAAAGCTTGTTGGGTCATCGTTCGAAATTGGTATGTAAATTGCTCGTTGAAACTCTAACCGATAACAGTATTGGCCCATTGTTAGAAATTAGTAAGCAAATTACTCGTCGAAAATCCACCTAAAAAGCTTGTTGGCCCGTCGTTCGAAATTGGTATGTAAATTGCTCGTTATAACTCCAACCGATAAGAGTGTTGGCCCATTGTTAGAAATTGGTATGCAAATTCCTCGATTAAAATCCACCCAAAAGCGTGTTGGCCCTTTGTTCAAAATTGGTATTCTAATACCTCGTTGAACATCCAACCAAAAAGCTTGTTGGGTCATCGTTCGAAATTGGTATGTAAATTACTCGTTGAAACTCTAACCGATAACAGTATTGGCCCATTGTTAGAAATTGGTAAGCAAATTACTCGTCGAAAATTCACCTAAAAAGCTTGTTGGCCCGTCGTTCGAAATTGGTATGTAAATTGCTCGTTGAAACTCCAACCAATAAGAGTGTTGGCCCATAGTTAGAAATTAGTATGTAAGTATAACATTGTTGGGCCCATGTTTAAACTTTGTTGGCTATGTCACTACCGATCCCCAACATATTCCCAACCGTTGGCTAGAAGTGGCCACAATACGCCAACCGAAATTGCTACTAGGGAGATCATGTGGCACCCCTCCCAACATCCAGCTATTGAATATTTCCGCTTTTCGAGCGGCCGGAATCTCTCTCCAGTCCTCAGCACAGATGCCGTCTGGACCAGGTGCAGAACCATTACCGACTCGGCTTTGTTTCACCTCGTCGATGGTGATTGGCTCCCACAGCTTTGAATAATCAGCGGGACTTCCCTCGGCCATGGCACGCCGCAGCGCTTTCATGGCCTTGGGTGTCGGTCCTTCAACAGTCTCCGCAGACTCTAGGATTGGTCGCCAATAAGCTTCCATTTCCTCTAGCCCGTGAGCCGACTTCAGGCACTGTCCGCTAATTATCTCCGCTGCGGCTCGCCCCGGATTCTTCCGGAAGAGTTCCTGAACCCTCGCGTACTCTATTCTCCGTCTCATCTTGGCATTGCTCGGTCTAGCCTTAAGGTTATTAATCTTGTATCTGCCTCTGTGTCGTCCTCGCCCGGATCCGGGGGTCCCCCTAGCCTTCCTTGCCGCAACCTTCGCGAGAAGACTTGCAACAATTTCGTCATAGGCGGATACCACCGGTTCTTCCTCCATTACGTCCGAAACGGGTTCGAGATCGACGCAGTCAGTAGGATCAGACCCAGCCTCGACCGGCTCTGGTTCATCTGGTATGACTTGCATACCATCCGTGGCCTGCTCCACGTTACTATGCTACACATATATATTAGGACCTACCCTGTTTCTTATTTTCATCAACGATCTTCCGAAACTAAACATATCAGATGGTAAAATTGTGGCATTTGCCGATGACACGGCTCTCATATTTCAGGGAAGTGATTGGTATGAAGTATTTGCAACAGCTCAAAGAGGATTAAATTCCGTAACCGATTGGTTTATATCCAACTGTTTAACTATGAATACTAGCAAAACTAAATTTATAACTTTCGGATTGCGTAACGTTGATTTACCAATCAACGTCAAGCTAATAGCTCACTCATGTGTATCTAAACTGTGCCACAACACCTCAACGACGTGTCCCGAGCTCCAAAGAGTCTCTTCTATCAAATACCTTGGAGTGATCGTGGATGAATCCCTAAATTTCAAAGAACATATAAAAATTTTGTCGACCCGAGTAAGAAAACTAATCTTCATGTTCAAAGGTTTGCGTTATATAACCGATATCGAGATCCTTAAAATGGTTTATTTTGCTGTCGGTCAATCAATACTCATATACTGCATAACTGTTTGGGTGTGCAAGCAAGACTCATTAAAAAAAACTTGAAGTTGCTCAACGTGCTGTTCTAAAGGTGGCGACCTTTCGACCCTTTTGGTTCAGTACTACTGAGCTCTATAAGGAGTGGCAGGTCTTGTCGGTGCGCAGATTGTTTATTCTTTTTACTATTATAAAAAACATGAAATCACTAAATATAATCCCAATCTGCGCACCGAGAAGAGACGTCATGATATTGTGTGTTCAGGTAACTTTTGCAACACGTCGTTCGCTCATAGATTTTTTGTTTTTCTAGGATCACACATTTATAATTTATGTAACAAAGTTAATAACATTTATAGCCTCAATAAATATCACTGTAAAAAGGCTACTACATCTTGGCTATTGGGCTTAAACTATGATGAGACTGAAGACATTCTATCTGTGCCCAAGTAGTGGTGGGATCCTTACTTAACTAGTTAAGTGTATAAAGGGTTTTTGTTGTTGTTTGGCCGCGGATAATATACCTACCACAAGTAATATACCTAGGTTTCTTATTAATATTATTGTGAAACGCACCTTCGTTTAAATGTTCCCGTATGTGTATCATCGAATACGAGCTTACAACACACACACACACACACACACAACTACACGTACCCACACACTAAATGCATGCTCTACTCTCTATATTCGTAGCATGTACAATAATAGATATCTATTTGTAATATTTTGTCATCACAAATTGTATTTATTGTGATCTGAAGGTGGAGACCTGGTGTCCTTTGATACAGGGCAACCTAGTTAAGGCACCAGCCTCACTAACAAGCCATGTTTAAATTATTGTGGAATATTAATATAAGAGGAAATAAAGATTTATTATTATTATTTATTCATATTATTTAACTAAATAATCTTAAATTTAAGTTTTTTACAATATAGATATATAAAATAAATATAAATACTATAAAAAACTTAAACCTAGTATGCCGCCGGTAGCGAGGCAAGGCCCAAACAAACCGGTGGTTAGGGCTGCAGACAGAGAAATCTCCGGACAATACGTGCCGTGTCGAGAATCACTGCTTTTTGTATCCGACCCTTGATCCATCCGTCAAGCGAGAGCCTCTTAAGATGTTGATCGAGACTCTTTGCTATCAAGCCATTCGCAGACACAACTATCGAACAATGATTGTCGAATCAACATCCCACATGGCGGTTACCTCGTATGCCAAGTCAAGGTACTTACTGGCTTTGTCCTTCTCGGCTTTTACGAGGTTCTCGTCATGAGGGATGGTAATATCGACGAGCATTGCACGGCGTTGGGAGCGGTCGACCACCACGATATCAGGTTTATTGCACGCAATAGTCCTGTCCGTGATGATAGAGCGATCCCAATAGAGCAACACACGGCCATTTTTCAAGAACTGGCGCTGGTGCGTACTTATAGTACGGTGTCTCATGCTCAACAAGGCCGTATTGAAGGGCAAGTTGTTGATGGATGATCCTGGCTACTAGGTTGTGTCTATGCAAATACTCACCGTTTGCAAGATGAGAACAACCAGAGATAATATGCCTAAGTGACTCTCCGGGACGGCGGCATGCCCGACATATGTCGGCGGTACCGTCCTTTAGGATATATTTTCTATAGTTGTTCGTCATCATTACTTCGTCCGCAATTATTATTATTATTATTATGTAGCTTAAATCACGTATCTTTTAAGACACGGTCCTTTATAAGGCTTGCGCGGGGATACAGATCCAACGCGTAGAGGCCATTTAAGCCAAATTTAATGAAAGTGTGCGTGGTGTGTACCAACTGGGTCTAATCTCTATCTGCACCATGAAAAATGCAGCCAAAGACTATACCCAGTTTAGAAGCACAGAAACTATTGTCATTAGTGGTTAAAACGTTTGTGGCCTATTGCATTTCGATTTAGGTGGTAATGAAAACCGGGCTATGGAAGAGACTCCAGTCACCTGCCTTCTCAAAGCCTCCTAATTGATTTTAAATATGGCAGGTGGTGACTCGCCGCTCACTAAATGGGCCCTCCAAAAAAGCAGACCAATATTGGTGCGAAGAGAGCAACATTGGTGTGAACGATCGAGACGCCGTCGGCGTTATGACATTATTACACTTCCACCCTTCGAGCATCTGCTCTTGCGACTCCACTCTGTCCGGCTGGTTAAGGCAAGACAGAGGCGGGTGGCATACGCCCCCTGAAGCACATCGGTACCCTCGGTGACGCAACTCACCGACAGCTCGCCACAAGCTGCCCTGAGGAAGACTGACTGCACTGATGGGGCATTTATGGCAGTCAAGGGGCATTAAATGCCCCACTAGCGGCGATGGGGTCGTCACTTCCCTACGCCCACCTATTATTATTATTATTAATATTCCTTACATATGCTGAGACTAAAACCCATTGCTGATGTCATGAGCTCTGAATTCATAACCAAATTACAACTCTATTCATTGTTACTGACATTATAATGAAGGTAACTCTGTCTGTTACACTTTCACATTATAATGGCTGAACCGATTTTCGTAAATTTTTTACTCCAGCAAAATATCTAGTTCCAGTGTAAAACCGATTCTGCTGCAATTTGCAATAGAATCCTTTGAGAGCTGGGAAAGGCACAAGATAAAAAAACCACAGATTTTTTTTAATGTAATAGGGTGGCAAACGAGCAGATGGATCACTTGATTGTATGCGATTACCGTCGCTCTTGGTCACTCGCAATACTAGAGGAGTCATAAGTGCATTGCCAATTTTTTAAATGGATTTAAAAAATACAATTATTAATACAAAGTATGTACATTACGCTAAAAGAAATAAATTAGCACCTAGATTGCTGTATTATTTAGTGCTAGAACACAATTTGCCTATTTAGTGTTTCTGACCTTTTTTCCGCTCTGGAGAGAACGGGCTGAAATTCCTCATGGACGGTGGCGGCGCAAGACCTAAACTTAATGTGGGCATGGCATACATTTTCCGAGGCCCTCTGTTGGTGCAAGAAGGGAATATAAAAACGGGGTGTGGCTGTGTTATGGACACGGCCGCTTGTTGTACGTGAATACGTCTCGTAACGGGTAATAGTACGCAGCAAAATGGCCTTCAAATTGGCGGGGCTCCCCCTCCACCGCGCGCGATGTGTTACAGTCGTTACTGGGCGTAATAAATTCTTTGATCCTTGAGCTATCCAGTGGTGTAATTGGAATTTGGATGGGGATGATAGATATGTAGCTACAACACTAAACTGTATCCCCCGATTTTGTTATCATTCGATTTTTTGATTTGCGTCCCTATGGAAGCAATTTTAAAGACGTATTCGCGTCAAAATAAGATTTTCCATACTTTTTCAAATATATTTTCGGCTGTGAGGCGCGAGTACCACGGCAACTAAGTGCCACGGTGATTATGTCGCACTCCTGACGAATCGAGGCGGCTTCACCCGATTGATCTACCGACTACACTCTGCCTGAGCCGTAGGTCCTTTTTTTTTTTCTCCTAAAGACCCTATGGCTTGACATGATGAGAAAAACTTTCTTATCGCGTTGCC
The DNA here is from genome assembly GCA_036419045.1 of Scirpophaga incertulas. Lineage (NCBI taxonomy): Eukaryota > Metazoa > Arthropoda > Insecta > Lepidoptera > Crambidae > Scirpophaga > Scirpophaga incertulas. The sequence continues at coordinate 3,384,245 of CM071640.1, read as the reverse complement.
CTAGTAAAGAGAGCATACGCGGTAGAAAAGGCCTATATTAAAGGGAAATATTTCTGACCTCTTTGTCAGTTGGTAACACGGCTGCCAGGTCATATAATTGCATAAAAAATACGTATAATCGGACGGTGTATATATCCATAACGTATAATCTACCATCGCGTATAATTAGATACAAAAATACGGCATAAATTAAACCATTATCCGCGATTTAAATTTTGCCAACACTACGAAAGTACGAACACGCAAATATCCGAAATTCTTGTTTTTTGGTAAACGCTAAAAATGTGAGTTGGTAATTTTTTGTTTTTCTATTATAATGCTTTAAGTTGTACGTTAATTGTCATTTTTTTATTGTTAATGGATTGTATACTAAACTAGTCTGTATAACTAATTAGAATAAGAATTTTGGATTAGGTCACTTCAATTCTAAAAATCTGAATCTATGGAATGGGGGGAATTATTAGGTTCTGACAATGCCCGTGTTTGGCGTCTAAATTCAAGTACTGGCGTGAGTTCAAACGTCTCATCTACACAATTCGCATTTACGATAAGTTTTATACAGTTACGATAGAGAAGTTTCCTCATAGTATATCTAAATTGTGCAGCATTTCGGTTATCATTTCCCCCACCTCGGCTCTAACGCAGGAAAAAAACATTTCTAAATTATCTTGACATATTTTGTATGACAGAAAATAATTAAGATTATTTTCAGTTAACATATCCAGGGCTAAGTTTTGAACACTAAATGTGTTTAAACAACGTCTATGTAACTAATGTTACATAGACGTTGTTTAAACACATTTAGTGTTCAAAAAAGCATAATTGCTTTGACCATCTATTTTCAGACTCAATAAATATTCTCTACTTTCTTTTAAGATATTACACCAATATTCCTTATTAGACAACCGTAAAGGAGATTTAAAACCTTTGCCCCATGGATTTTTCTCATTTAATAAATCTGTCTACTATACGTATATATTGCACAGTTGCCTCACTACCACTAAACACAGACTACTGAGAAGATACCCACTAAATTTATTATTACCACTAAAATTTAAAAAATCAATAGAATTTGCCACAGATACACTTATAACAACTGAGCAGCTAATCTTACGTTCCTTTTCTTTTTGAAGAAGTTAACATATGCGACATTAAATCTATTTGCCAGTCGTAAACCTTCCTCTTCTTTGATATTACGTAACAATTGGACACCAGGCCAGAAAAGCATCTTAAAAAAAAAACAATTTGACATTATTAAAATCAATCGTTCCTTTATCTGAAGCCAAATTTGTCTCGGCAAATACATTGCGGCATCATTATAGCATATGTGGTGGATCAAATATACAATGTATCTGGCAGTTTTTAGTAGTATCAGCGACTGATCAAAAGTTCTCACCGCCCTAGACTAATTGTAAGAACGCGCCACCCCCAGGTGTGTTACGTTCGGCCTAAAAAGAACAGATTCGAGTCAAGTCAGGGTTTGTTTTACGCGCGTTTTTTTAAATTTCAAAATTAATTGTCCGCCCCCCGATCCTCGCGCCCTAGACTGCAGCCTAAGGGTTAATCAGGCACTGAGTAGGATGTTTAAAGCTCGTTTCGATATTGTCTAAATCGAATCTACACCCCAAGTTTACATATGTAGAAACAGTACTGTACCATCACAGATCAGGCTACGAATAGTAATGTTGACTTCGCTTAAAAGACGAACTGCAGTTAGTATCAATTGTGGCTCAATATTTGCAGAATTTTTTTTAATATAAAAGTAACTAATCTGGCATTTAAATTTAGCTTTTAATCTGTAGCCAATTGCTCAGGATCACTAAGAACAACTCCACCAAAGTCAACATAACCCCAGAATTTATCTTTATTTTTATCATATTCAGGTGTTCTAAAACCTCGTGTAAGAACCCTACGTTACATCACTTTGTGTTCATATTGACACTGACAAAAATAGACCCACTGTAATAAATATTGACCTTTGTGGCCAAATAGCTTGTACTCGTTATTTGAATAATAATAAATTACTAAATATGGCAGGCAGACGAGAATTGCATTTTGCAACACTGCTTTTTGGAGTATTGAAGGAGAAAAAGCCATCATACTTGTATAATAAATTACATTTCTCACTGCTTGGGGTACGTCATGCTGTAAGATTGATATGTCCTGCTTTTAGAACAGCAGCGTTTCGTGGAAGCTTTAGATATGCTGCAACGAAGTGCTGGAATAATCTACCCACCTATCAGGAATGCTACTTCGATCTATTGCTTCAAGAACAATTATCGGAAATATTTGTTAAATGCCCAAAATAAGTTTGGTTAATATATCTAGCTCGTATTGATTCATAAGCAGGTGTCCAAATTATTATTCTGTGCCCGTTGTATATAGTTATTATTTAGTTGTATAATGTTCCTATTGTTGTTGTGTTTGTAATATTGTTGTACTAGTTTTAAGTAATATATGATGAGTAGTATAAGTTACGCATATTCACGGTGATGGAAACCCCACTGTCGTTCTAGCGGCTTCACTGAAAATCAGCGTCACAGTGTTCTGTGACTTAAAGCTGAGTGGAGTCGGTTTTGGTCGCTGATATTATTATTATAATTAATATTTTGTTCCTTTCCTTTTTGTAAACAAAGCGCCAAATAAATAATTTTTCTTTCTTTCTTTCTTTCTTACTCCGGTACCGCCATCCCAGAAGTTCACAGTCTGAAGGGGGCAGATGTTTGTGACAAATATAAGCATTTGCACCTTGGTCGTGGCTGTTAATATGCATGTCGAAAAATATATATCTTTTTATGAATAATATATGTATGTCTATTCACTATCCTAGATCAAAAAACACATGCCTTGATTGAGCTTACTTTGGATAAGGAAGATTACTGTGTCTAAAAACATTTATCTAATTAAATAAGTAAAAACCCAAAATATTCGACTCTGACTAAACTCGAACTTGCGTCTTCAATAAACTAGTAAAAAAACATTTATCCAAGCTCTTACTGTCCCAATCGAATCCAAGTTTCCAAACATAAATGTGCTGTATAGCGCTTAAATTAAATAAAAAGCTATATTTTTTTAGACACTAGTGAAAAACTCGTAAATTTCATAAGTCTTATTATTTAATTGAGAATGAAAACTAATTACTAAGCTTGCTTGAAAATTGGATGTTGATACGTTGGCATTTAGTGATTAAATTTTATTCGACAAAGTATGAAGAAGAATGCAGTTAAAATATTTTGATTGGAAGGGATGGACAGCCCTCGGTGGTTGAGTGATTAAGGCCTTCCACACGGTTTATTGAACACAAGGATTCGAATATTTTGTATAAATCTCATATTTATAAATTAGCATTGTTAAATAAAATGCAAGCTGACATACACAAATTCTTCACAATAAGCTCATTTTGCCAAGTGTCAATGGCATAGTTTATTTGTCCAAATCTATGGGGTGACATCTGTCAAAATGTATTTGTATTATGACCAGTTTCACATGCATATTGCAAATAAAAGAAATCTGTTTGACTTATATTGCGATTTATTTCACTTATGTACATGCCATCACAAGGTTCGTTCATTCTACTCACAAATTATCTAAAAATTGCATTTTCAGTCACACTCAGTCACCATACCATTACATACAATGTCTATAAAATCTGTCATTTCATCCTTTCAACAAAACATGGTTTTCGGACGAATTACTGACTAATTAACTAATAGTTGCAACGTGGATGTTAACAACAGTCTTCTATCTAGTAAGGCGCATATCTTCTTGACGGTGAGGGACCACGCATGCCAGGCCTGCAAACGAGAATATTTTTCTTATAAATTAATAATTAGTTCTATATTCTAGTTTAAAATGATACAGTTACCAGCACCTAATTTGGCTAGATTTTATTGTAGTAGACCAGATATATACGTATATAGCACACTGATCTGTTACAAAAAAAATGGCCACTAATTATTTTCAAAATAATAGTAACATGTTATGTATTATACTATTTTTGATGTAGCTCTAAACTGAAGATATATCTAAAAGTTACATCTGACAATTCTTGTCAAGTTAGATGCTGGCAACACATTAGCTTAGTATATTTGTAAATTAATCTATGTGTTACAATATGTTTCTGTAAAACATAATGTAGGATTCTTTCATGAAGTAAATACAGAACCTTACTTATGCATGCTGATTGTTGTGCCTGAGCCGATTTAAATAACCTGCTCAAGCGCAACAATCAGTTGGGACTTATCACACAACCAACGGAATATATGTAGTTTATATACAATTATATTTTATGGGTTTCCTCAAAAACAAATTTAAATTATTTAAAATTCTTTTTAATCCATCCTTATTGCCACAGCAGAAAAATAGACTATTAGAAAATTACATGCATAGAATCGATCATGGCTCTGAACATATCTATACATAATAAGACAGTAAAAATATTTTGTCTGTACATTTAGTATTTTTGACTGAAATGGATAGAGGGGCACTTAAATAGATTATTAGAAAGCAAAAAATTTTTTTTGGAATTTTTTGTCTGTCTGTCTGTATGTATGTTCACGTTTATCTCCGAAAGTACTGAACCGATTTGCTTGAAACTTTCACTATTTGCTTTGTTTTAACTCAGAATAACATCTAAACTTTGTTTCATCAATATCGGTTCATTAAAAAAAAAGTTATCGTCATTTTAATGAACTCAAATAAATAAAACTGGAGTGTCATCTGTGAAAATTGAAGACGGTGAAATTTTAATCAAAAGTACTGTGAAAATAGTATTTGTGGAAAAGCTCATTGTTTTGTGCCATACTATACATACATACATACTAATATTATAAATGCGAAAGTAACTCTGTCTGTCTGTCTGTCTGTTCCGCTTTCACACCAAAACTACTGAACCGATTTAAATGAAATTTGGTACACAGATAGTCTGGAGCCTGAGAAAGGACATAGGCTACTTTTCCATGCAAAAAAGGTTGTAAAGGGTTGTAAAAGGTTGAAAGGAGGGATTATTGGTTGTATGGAAATATTGTTAAAACTACTGAACCGATTTAAATGAAATTTGGTACACAGATAGTCTGGAGCCTGAGAAAGGACATAGGCTACTTTTTCATGCAAAAAAGGTTGTAAAGGGTTGTAAAAGGTTGAAAGGAGGGATTATTGGTTGTATGGAAATATTGTTAAAACTACTGAACCGATTTAAATGAAATTTGGTACACAGATAGTCTAGAGGCTGAGAAAGGACAGAGGCTACCTTTTAAAGCAGAAAAGGGTTGTAAAAGGTTGAAAGGAGGGGGTGAAAGGTTGTATGGCAGTATTGTTAAAACATATCCTTCCTGTGGGAAATTCGAATATAACGCGGGCGAAGCCGCGGGCGGAAAGCTAGTTATATATAAATATGGAATTGAAGTATTATGTGGAGGGACATTTACACTGCAAAATGTTTTGTAATCAGACACAATTATCATCACAGAAAACATAAAATGGGCGATTGTCTTTATCAACTATTTGTAGTCATATTCTGGTAATTGGTATTTCATAGGGAAGATGCAATATTTTTATTTTTGTGCTCATTTCAAAGAACTCCACGTAGAATAGACCACAAGTAAATTAAAAAATGAAAAGACTTATTACTAAAAAAATGCGGTTTAACATTGTCATAAATTTTCGCACGACAACGGACCTGTAGTTCGTATGACGTCACTCCTGTCTGTCATTGTCACTGGCTCACTGATTGTACTGCGCGTGTCATTGATGGCTTTAGTTGTTTTTGCATTTATCTCGACTTTCAAGGTATTATTTTGTAAAAATTTACAATGGACTCCAAAAAAAAGCCGTATGGGCGTATGTTTTGTGCCAATGTGTCCATCTACTTCAATAAGTTTCCTAATAAATTATTTTTGACTGGACTTTCTGACCCAAAACTGAAAAAAATGTGGTTTCAAGTGGCGAAGAGGAATGGCATTTATTACACAAAAGAAACAGTCACCTACCTAACACTTAAACAAGCTTTTCAAATGTCTTTTTGTTTAGTCCCTTTCATTTCTACACTTGAAAACTTTGCACTTTTGACAAAAAATGTCACTACCATGTCAACATTTACTTTTGGCAGAGTCCTAGAATCTGCTTTGGCAAACCCAACTTCCATTTTTATTCAAAAAACGCAGTTATTTTTGGTTTAATTGTTCACTTATCTCAAATAAGTTGTCATAACAGGAGTGAAGTCACTCACTGAATGCTGATTGGTGTTTTAAATCCGTTTAGTGTCACATTACTTTTGATTTGTAATTATTGTTAAAAAACAACATTATTTTAAATATAAACCTTGCAGTGGCCCTACTTTTATATTTTTTTTAGAATTTAAATAACAAAATTTTCATAAATTTCATACTTGATAAAATAGGTCTCTAGAGTGACACATGATCCATTTAGAAGGCCATACACTAATTATAGGCGGAATGCATTCCTGATGAGGGCGAGTCACAATTTCAATGTGGAGGCTCCATTGCACAGCATAGATTTATTTACAACTTCGGTTACACAGTTAAAGGGAACATTAAGTAATGCGTTTTTTAACAAGTAGTGTGTTATATAAGTACTTGTATATATTAGTCATAGTTATGTGTACATATACAACTATGTTTGGCAAGATCTACACCTAAGCTAATACTTCTTTATTGTTTTGCATAACAGTGGAAGTTTATAATTGGCCTTATTTGTATATTGATGTAAATTTACTTTTGTCTAGCTGTTAACTTCCCGAAAATTAATAAAATAAAAATTATAATTGCATGTTCCCCATTGGAACATCTCAGCTATATTTCCTTTAGTGTTGTTTGCGCCTACCTAAACGAAAAGCATTTGGGCTTTTGTTAGTCAACCCTACTGGCCTTTATTATCATATAAATTATTTCTGCAATGTTTGCGTTAGCAAAATTTTCTTTCGTAAAACAGTGGTACATACTGACTTTAGACATTGATATTGAGACAGATCTTTCAGTTGTAATATTGAGGTTGTTGACTGTACATAAGTCCGCAAGTGCTAAGGCTACTGCACCACTAGCAGGACTAAATTCATTGGCTCATACTTTTTTACTTTCCCTACAATGATCCTTTATTATCGTTTAGACAAAGTGAGACTGTACCAAATATGTCTTCAAACCTTCTATATTTATTACACATAGAAGAGTGGTTGAAAATTGTATTTTGGATTTAATTGTCGGGTGTCATGAGGACTATAGCCACTTACCACGAGTAGGTAATAAGTTTCCAAGTGACAAAAATCTATTTCCCAGTACTATGAAGTTGAACACCTGCCCTCAATGCAATGAATAGTCAAGCCATATCACTACATAGTATAAAACAAAGTCGCTATCCGCCGTCTGTCTGTCCCTATGTATGCTTAGATCTTTAAAACTACACGATGGATTTTGATGCAGTTTTTTAATAGATAGAGTGATTCTTAAGGAAGGTTTATGTGTATAATACATGCATAATATAGTAGAGAAACATTGATAAATTTAAAGGTTACTAATGTGATGTCGTAAATAAGCATTTTTTTGCACTTATGTTGCAAAAACACTGGTTGAACCCTATGAAATTGACCAAAATAATGTACTACAGTATTGTCCACCTTAAAAAGCATTGCACCCGTGCGAAACCAGGGCGAGTCGCTAGTCAATAACTATTCCAATTATACCTTGCTATGTGCACCAGTATGCAGCAGTCATAGTTTAACAATGACAGCGGACAAGTTTGGATATTACTATAGTTGAAAGTGAAAACAATGATTTACTTACCTTCTGTCATCAAATGTATCACGGCTAAAGTCTTCATACAACCTGTAACGTAAAAAACAAAAATTGTCTTAGTAAACAATGTGTTCAAATTCAATTCCATTCAAATTATAAGTCTTTGAGACTGAGTAAAAAAATATAGACCATATTGTGATACTGTGACCATAGTGTGACCATATTGTGTGTATATCCATACCAGCAACTACACAGTTAGAGAATGTAAATACAATGCTCAAACAGCAACAAGTTTGAAAATTAGCTGGTAGTTGGCACATCAATATTCAGTGCCAAATAAGAAGCACCGAAGTATACAAGTCAACCTGGTCTTAATTGTGGGACACAAAAATTATATATATTATTATTATGAGCTCCCTGCAGAGGTTTTCCCGGAGGGCTACAGTATGGGGTTCTTCAAAAGGAGAGTAAATAGGTTTTTGAAGGGTCAGAAACGCGCAAGTGCCACCCCTGGTGTTGCAAGTGTCCATAGGCTACAGTAACCGCTTACCATCAGGCGGGCCGTAGGCCTGTTTGCCACCCATTGTGGTATAAAAAAAAAATATTATTATTAAGAAACATCAAAATAAACTGTATATCACATAGGTTCTACAGAAATAAAAATAATGATTATGACAAGTGATTACAGGAGTGGGGTAATCAAAACAATAACATTGTTATATAATTACAAAAAAGACTGCTTCCAGTTTGTTTCTGTCTTAGGCTTCACATTCACTTACCAGCAGATAACTCTTTGCATAAAGTGTAAGAGATAAGAGAAATTTTATCAGAACATATACAGTAGTGAATATTGAGTTCTAATTCAACAGTGCCAGGTTGAATGAAACAAGGTATTATTATGTCCTATGTAATGTAACTAAATAAGGGGCATCTTACCCGCGGGTCATTTGAGATCCCCTGGGGGGACTCCTGCGAGTGTACAAGGAATCGTAGGATGACCTCATGGGGCCCACACAGGTGCGTAGAGGCGGCAGGCTAGGCATTGGCGGCATTGGCTCGCGGCGTAGCGGCGGCGACGCGAACTCCCCACGCCGACTAAGATCACGCGTTGTCGGATAGCGCCGCTCGAACAGCTCCCGTGGAGAGTCAAACCGTGCACGATCATAGTATCCATCGTACGGATCCTGTGTGCAACCAACATCCTATTCACTTGCTCAAAAGCATTTGTCAGTCAAACCAAAATTAACTCAAACAAAAAGAAAATTAAATAAAAAGAACAAAAACAGAAAATAAGACAGGTAATACAATGTTTAGTTTGGGACTGTAGCATCAACAAGCCCAATGGTACTATGGGCAGATTTAGGTACCGTGTGCGGAGATTCAACAACGCGCCCGGCCTACGTGATGCATCGGAGCGGTATACTCGCGATTCGCAAATGTTATATATAGAGATTGAACGCGTTACCCCAAATCCTCCCATCATGCGATCGCGAAGGAACGGCGGCGGCGGCGGCGGAGGGTAGGGGTCACGGCCGAATGCCCGATCGCGGAAACCGTTGCGGTCAGGGCCCGGCGCCTTCGGGCACTCCTTGGACCAGTGGCCGCCGCGACCGCAGCGGTAGCACTGCTCGGGGTCGCCCATACCCGGTCGCTGGCGAACGCGGCTCGTCGACAGTTGCACTTTCATAGGCTGGCCGTCCACCATCATACCGTTCAGTTCTTTAATTGCATCGTTCACGTCGCCCGTCGCGTCCAAATGTACGAAGCCATAATTACGAACGATATCGCATTCGACTACGGTGCCGTACTTCTGAAACAGCTCGCGGACTTCGGGCGCGCGCGTCTTATCCGTGAGGTTACCGACGAATATTTTCGTAGTTGGCGTTGACGGTGCCTTGCGACTTTTCGCAGCCTCTATTTTGATAGCTTGACCATGAACTACCTCCCCGTTGAGATTTTGAATGGCTTCGCGACCGACTTGTTCGTTTTCCATGTGGACGAAACCGTAATTTCGGACAATATCGCATTCCACGACAGTACCGTACTTTTCGAATAGCGGTCTAAGATCGGCGTCCGTAGTTTTATCGGAAAGATTCCCGACGAAGATTTTGAAAGTACCGGCGGCCGGCATTTTAGTTTCTGAAACGCATAGGTAGGTACAGAATTTCACGAAATGAGTCAGCAACGTTCTCTAGCAACTTGGGAAGGCCGTGAACATGAATTCATGTTTAACGTATCGAAAAATTACAATACAACTTACCAGAAGACAGCGTGACGGATTTTAAAACACACTCACAAAAAATGAAAATAAAGTAAAATTAAATCCGATGACACCTAAATACTGCGCAGACACGACAACGTGAAGGATAGATAACCCCGACGACGCACAGCAGAATAGGCACTGCATAACAAAATGGCGTCCGCGTCCGTCTTTCTTCCTGTCAAATATTTTTTTGTAGATATTATGGCTTGGCGACTTACACATTTGAGCCAGCTGTCCAAGTTCATCAAGAGTACGTTCCGATTACCGAATACATCGATGTCAGCGCTCTGAAAATTGTTACGATTCACCGTAAGCGTGTTAATACCACCCAACTTCACGTTGTTGATGACGTGATTAATATCGCCATTTTGTTAATTGACAGTGTCATTTTAAACTGTTATGTTAATAATTGTAAAAATAAAGAAAATAATACAGAAGCAGAGCTTTCTGTCAGTTTACATTAGATAGAAAAAGCGAAAAATGGTTGGGTAGATTCGTGGTAATACATTTATTAAAATATAATCGTAACCGTGACCAACTAACGTTCCGAAAAACTGTATATCAATAATCGATGTTAGCATAACATATTGCGCTAAAGTTACTTCTAACTAGAAGCGCTTAAAGAACTATGAGAATTGTAAGCTTCTCCAGGACATAGTTATTAAGTTATTGTCGTTAAGCCGTTGTCGTCGCCCTAAGTTTATTGCCGGGTGTACACATTTGGCCAAGTGTTGACCCAACACTTTGAGCATATAAAGAGGTTGTTGTTCAAAATACTTTGATATGTCGACGGAATACCGACACAATTCGCTAAAACTGACGATGACTATCAAAGTACTACCAACGTTCATACTACTACTGTTCTACACGTTAGCCCAACGCGTTGATTGAACTGAATAGTTGGTTGAATTGAATAGTTTTAGGATTGAAGATTGATTGATAGAATCTAGCTGGCTTTATGATAAACTGAACTGTACAACAGACTATTTAGTTATATAGACTTCTTGGAGCTCACTGGGTTACAAGCCAAACTTATATAAAGTAAATACAATTAATTGCTTTAAGTACATAAAATTATTATTATCCAGAGTTAAAATTATTATTGTATATATTACGATTTACGAACTTGAGAACAGGAGCAGGATCAAACTGCAAAAAACGAGTTTATCAGGGTACCAAGGGCACGCTGACGATCGTGTTTCAGGCTGGAACATACACGATCATAATATGTGTACACTAGCTTTTGCCCGCGACTTCGTCCGCGTGGAATAGTGACTTCCGGCAGATTTTGGTTTTTCCCACATAGTTCCCGTTCTTGCGGGATTTTCGGAATGGTCGAGTTTCCGCAGAATTTTTAGTATTATTATGTTGATACAACTTAAACAAATTATTTCGACCAAATTTGGTACCATAAAAACGGTCATTGTGACTAAACCTTAAAAGATAGACATATGCCGTCGCGGACTTTTTTTTAGATCATGTATAGAGGAATAATTCTTTCATACATATTTTTTGTGTATCTTGAACCGTTTTCGCAGCGCACGCAAAGAAAGCCTTCAAAAATGAATAATTTTCCCCGTTTTTTACACATTTACCGCTCTGTCTTTGCTCCTATTGGTCATAGCGTAATGTTATTTAGCCTATAGCCTTCCTCGATAAATGGACTATCCAACAAAAAAAGAATTATTCAAATCGCACCAGTAGTTTCGGAGATTAGCGCGTTCAAACAAACAAACAAACAAACAAACAAACAAACAAACTCTTCAGCTTTATTATATTAGTATACATAAGAATCTACATTTTTTCTGTGTAGAGAGTTGAAACTGTGAATCCTTTTGCATACCATCGCAACCAAAAGCTACATAGTATGGTATATGTCATAGATATGAGTCTGTTAAAATCTGTACAAATCTTTTCAGCATGTTGTAATTATAATGAAAAATGAAAAAAATACCTGGTACCTTTTTCATGGAAAACAGGTTTTAATATGTTTAATTATAAATAAAATTATTTTATCTTCTTAGAGGATAGTCAAAGAAATGTTATTTAGCGATCCTTTAATATTATCAAGATACTTGACTGACATTATAGAAAAACAAAATATAATGTTGGGTTTGGCAGTGTGATTCTAATTTTAACTAATGTCAAAAAATACCTTGCCTATCTTTTTCGTTAATAATCTGTGTTCGTTTTCTGTGTCGTATTCGTCTCGATGTAATAATTTTGGGGACAAAATAAAATATGTTGGGAATTTCCACTTAGTGTTAAGTATATTGTTGTGTCTAGTGAGTGTTTGTGAAGCGACATATGAAATCTGTTTTCTTTTTGGGCTGCAATCTGGTGAGTTCAAGATATAAAAAGTAAATTCAACGTTCAATGAGAGTGGATGTAAAAGAGTCAATTAAATGTTTAATGAATCTTATTTAACTGTATTACATATGAATTATAGTATTAAATTGCATTGACGGTGTAAAAGAATACCAGAAAAATCGTATGTTATCCCATAGTAAAGTTTGTAAACTTTACAGATAAAGTTTCTTTACAAGCATTCAAAACACCATGATCCGCAGCTGTTAGGCATATGATTACCGGTAGATTTTAATCACTCTTAGGCCTTAAAAACATAATATAACACATTTACATAATAAGTTCATTTCAAAAAGAATATAGGTATATACATAACAGTTGTTGTCAAATGATTTGTAAGTATGACTTACACATTTTTATTAACTATTACCATGTTTACTTAAATAAATTATTACCAAGTCCTGATAATTCAACTTTATTAATAATTGGGTCTCAGTTGTCTTGTGTTCATTGTAATACATTTTGTGACTGTAACAAGTCAGATTAAAGTTTTACATAGTTGTACTTATAAATAAAATGGTACTCCAAGTCATGTATTTATTAAAAATTAAAATAAATAATTATCTAATTACCTAAAACAAACTAAACTGTACTAATACATTTAGTTACTTTTATAGTATAAATGAAAAATATGGTTATGTTTTATTAATATTTAATGAACTTATTTTAATTAGTATACTGTGAAAATTCATTTTATCATCTTTTCTTATATGACTGAAGGAAATAAAACACTTTTTACTGTCATAGCTACATAACACCAATAACAGGTTAAACAGAAATGACTGATAGATTGTTAGTCATCTAAAGATCTATACTTTCTTATTGATTGATTGCAATGGTGCCATTTCATGTCAGCTGTGCAGCATTTTTAGTGCATTTTAGTGCATTTTTAGCAGAATAGACCCATTGATAGAGACTTTCATATCATTGTATAAATGTCCTTAACAGGCTTAAGGTGTGGTGATTTTGTTGCATAAGTTAATGTATTGGGCTAGTTAGAAGACTCCAGAACAAAGTCAAAATGGTAACATTTAAAAACTTTTTTTTTAATATTTGTACATACTATTAGAATTATACATAGAGAAATCTGTCTTCAGTCTGAGAAAGTCGAGTCAATAATTTGTTATGGTTATTTACTTTTTGTTTTACTATAATTAATGGTTTTATCACAATTTATTATTGGCCATATTATCAATCAAATTAAATTTCCAATTCTATATATTAATATTGGTTTTTGAGTTTAATTTTAAAAGTTGTTAATATTCTACAATTCAACTAATATGTTGTTTTCATATGTAAACTGTAACCCTATATATGAAAAAATGTTTTATATGTATCTTATGGAGTCATTTTATCTTATTTGTGATGCTTTATGTTTGGATATTTAAGTGTTTTCTTATGTTTTTTTTACCAACTACATGATGTTAGCCAAAGATGATTGCGAGTTTCACTTGGAGTTCTTGATAAATGAATTACTATCTTAGTTCTATTTTTGCTATAAAACCATGCTCTTAACATGTTATTGTGGTAATAATCTTAGCTAAGTTATTTAACAATAAATCATTGAAGATAGTTGCACTACTTTAACAATGGCAAGTAACATTTTATATTTAATCTCTCTAAATAGCATTTCTTTGAACAGTATGTTGTTGGTCTAGAATATATTCTATCCACATACATTTTTATGTGAAGTGAATTAGAATAAGATACATGGTGAAGTTAGAACATGTGTAGCACAAATTGAGTAAATTAAAAATATTTACTTGTTTGATGGGCTTTCTGTTATTAAAAGCATCACCCTAATCATCTCAGCTAAAATTAAATACTTTAAGAGTTTACTTTTAGATGGTCAACTCCACTGGTACAACTATGGTTTGAGTGTCAATATTTTTAAAAATTTATTTTCATAAAGAGGTCAGCTAAAAATGTGAACATTTCCTTAAAGAAATGCAAAACATGGTGTTGCTTAATTAGAATGTATATAAATAAACCTATAAAACTAAAATGTATTGACATAACACTATTCCTGTATACTTATTAATCTGCTGCATAAACTGGCAATAGTGGAATTTAATGCATTGCAATTTAGAATATCAACCTTACTTATTATTGAAATAACATGGAATACAGATTAACACTATAAATAATATCCTCTACTTAAATTTTATATGGCATGGATTTTTTAGACCATTACTTCACCTGATTGTAAATGATGATAAGGACTTATACTACATATATAATATAGTACATAATAACTATCAGTGGATGGTTTGCTTTTGGTCATTTTTTTAAATTTCTGAATCAATATGAAAATTTTGTAATAAATAGTAGGTTCACACACGCATTTCTCCATTGACCCCCTGATATTGAATGCCTACATCCTGCAACTTGCAAAATTTTATAAACATTGATATTTTTTTTACTTCATAGATACTTTTATAAATAATCTTATGTCTTTATATTAGAAAATAGTATAATGTAAGTAAATAGGTGCTATCAGTGTATGTTGAGTGAGATCCATTATCGTGGACTACCGTTTTCATTTCATGCATCCCCAAATTTTTATTTTGCAGACGTAGACTCCTTGCAGGTAGTCATAGACCCCTAGGGGTTGTTATATACAACTTCATGAAGGAATCACTCTGTAGATAACATTCATCCTCATCACCTAGATACTTGTAAGTCCACCATAGTGCGTTTTTCCAGGAATTTTCTGCCACACACTACTAAACTGTGGAATGAATTGTTGCCTGCAGTATTTCTGAACTGATGCGATATCGAAACCTTCAAAAAAAGTGCATATTCCCATTTAAAAGGCCGGCAACGCATCTGTGACTCCTCTGGTGTTGCGGGTCTCCATGGGCAACGGTTATGGCTTACCATCAGGTAATCCGTTTGCTCGTTTGCTGCCCTATCCTATAAAAAATATATATTTCTAATAATCCACCCCTGGGTCTATTCATTAAGAAAGTGTGCCGAGGCTACTGAGCCACTTATGTTCATGACAATTACATCGGTAGTAAAATGTACGATGAGAATTTGTTGTGATACTTAAAATCAAATTTTCGATCCTAGCGTTCTTAAAACAAGAGAATAGAATTAGACACTTAATATTTACAATACCAAAGAATAAATTTAATAACTTGATATCGTGAGATGTCAAAACTGTATTCAGCTTATTGTAAACAGCAAGTAAGCTGCACTGTTTTACTTCGGATAGATATTTGCAATGTAGCTTAAATTTACCCATTTCGTTACTTATACCCTATTTCATATTAAACATTTGGCATATTCTATTGTTTGTAATTGCGAAAGTGATTTAAAATTTAAATGGTTGCATGCCGGCTCCGTCCTCGACTCCACGCTGGTCGCCGCAGGTGTCACCGGCAATCAATGTCCTTTCATAAGGCGCTATCCTTTAACATAGACTGACTGCTCGCATACATCGTTCTGTTTATAACGCGAAGAGCGAAGCCAATGAATGGCGTTTATGAAAAGCATTCCTCGAAGTGAAGGGTGAACAGCAATGTGTGAGGGAGAGGGCTGAACAGGCAGGAGAGAGAGGCCCGCCGCTCAATACACCCCCGTGCCGTAGGGCACCTCTCGCCCCGCGCCGCACAGTTGTGTAATTTAGTCCGCTATGGGAAGCGAGAGGAATGTATACCTTAGTTATAATTGGGCGGCTATATTTGCACATCCGCCGGGCGATTTAAGTGTGTATAGGTGGGGTTTAAAAATAATTAATGATTCTTAACCACTAAAATAACAAATAAATAAATATTTGTTTCATTCACGCCAATTACTAAGGCCCAAGGTAACCACTCTAAGGCTTGGGTTATGGGATTTTCGGTAACGAATAGACATACATATATTGTTCGTATATAAAAATGTTTAATAGTATAAAACTAAGTAGCTTTCTCTGTCCCTATATCACTATGTATGCTTAAATCTTTCATACATGCGACCCGGTACGAGCTTCGCCACGTATAATGAGAAATAAGTAAAAAAAAAAATTAACATCAAATTCATTTTTCAAACAAAAAATTGACAGCACTATGACCATCTGAAAAAAAGATTCAATTTGATACAAGTCTCCATTAACAAAATTATCCGCCATTTATTGAATTTATTTGGTTTGGATAGGTGAGCCCGTACTCAAGTTACAAAATTACAACGAAAAGTGGCATTATATATATATATATATATATATATATATAAATAAAGAAAAAAACATCTCATTTTTTTAAAATTACTATTACTTACTTAAATTACTAAATACAAATGTAATTCTTCGAAAATCTACACCCCTTATGGTATTTTTAACTACCATCACTACAATTTTTCAAATATTTCACATATTTTTTTTTGTATTGGCAACCTAAGTAGCATTGCTATCCACCAAAATCCTTAAATACAGATAGTTTTTACACAAAAATTTACCAAAATATTTTTTTCTACTAAAATTTTCAAAGATTTTTACTTTCAGTTCACTTTCACGCATCGTTGTGTATAAAAATTGTATCGACATTATTATGGCAAGTTATTTAAAAAGTTGACGCAATTAACCAAGATTCTAAAATGGTATAATACTCTACACAAACTAGCCCTTAAAAAATACCAACTAATCATAAACAAAACCTCGATAATTTTAAATGTATTACTTATATATACTATGGGCTCAAAACAGGACTTTTGTTAGTGATAAATATTGCTTGAATAAAAATTAATGGTATAAATAATTTTAAATTTATCTATTATATATAAAGCTCGTTTTATTATATTATTAATATTACACTAAATGTTCAAATTGTTTGCCATCAGAATTAATACAGGCACGACATCGCTTTTGAAATGACCGCTTTATTCGCGGTGCATGTCTTCTACCATTGATATGATCCGCAGCCTGAGTGATTTTTTGCCGAAGTTCGTCCAATGTTGCAATGGGTTTTGCGTAAACTATCTCTTTGAGACAGCCCCAGTAGAAGAAGCTCAGTGGGTTTAGGTCAGGCGAACGGGGTGGCCATAAGATAGGACCATGTCTCCCGATCCAACGTTCTGGATACTCTTGGCTTAAATATTCACGCACAGGACGGAACATAACATAACACAATACATGTTGTTATTTAAGGAGATTTACAGTTTCTGAATACGACATAGTCAACAGACATGTTTTCTTTATAGGATAGGGCAGCAAACGAGCAAAAGGATCACCTGATGGTAAGCGATAACCACTGCCCATAGACACCCGCAAAACCAGAGTCACAGATGCGTTGCCTTTTAAATGGGAATATGCTCTTTTTTTGAAGGTTTCGATATCGCGTCGGTTCGGAAATACTGCAGGCGACAATCTGAATACATAATAGGTTAATATATTTAATAACGATTCGATCTCGGTGAAGTTTGGCAACGGTCTGGCGCTTTGTTCCGGCGCCTCCATCCAGACGTATTGTCATTACTCATAGTAGAAGGGACGTGTGACAACATGTCTCAGTCGAGCCATTTTTGTGTCATATTTCCTTTCACAATAATTTTTTTTCGTAAAGGATAGCTGTCACTCTCAAACGGGTCCTGGGCGTTCCGAAATTGTGGCGCTTCTTCAGAATCACGTCGATTTTATCGTACACAATTTAATTTTAAACAAATATATAAGTAACCAAATATCTATTGAGTGAATGTCTTCAGTTAATCGACCATTTATTTTGGAATTCAAAATGACAACGAACGATTCTATTCTGTCCAATCATATCTGAGCTATTTAGAGGAGTTTATTGACTCCAAAGTAACGGACATGTGCTACCCGTAGCGGGAACCGATTTGCCTGCCTTCCCAATTTGGGGGAATTAAGAGGGGCTCATCACATGTAAACAGACGTCGACGAGTTCGTGTTCCTCCGTTTCCATGACCGTGTCTAGTAGCGACACATCTTTCGCGGAGGACGCGCCAAGATGCATTGTTGGGTTTTAGTCGGTATGCCATAGGCTTTTACTGGCACCAGATTCCCAACATTATCTCGACTATTTCCAAGAATCGGGGTCTCGGAAATATTGAAGAACAGACTAGAACGAGGTAACACACCAATGAAAAAGAAGTTAGCGACCCTAGTTTAAAAAAGTGGTCTTGTGGATACGTGAATGTAGTCAATAATATCAAAACAACTTTCTTAACAGTTGATCGGCATCGGCGACACTATCGATTCCACCTGCCACAAGATTAATGTACCCGTGCTCGGGCAATGAAATAACAATGAAATAGCAAACGGACTGTATGTCTTATTGTGACGTTAATAGGAGTAGGGTCGTGCGCTTGACAGGCCGCGAGGCTCAGGGATTGGATGTGGCCATCGGCGGAAGGGACTGACTTTTGTTTAATAACTGATAAATCTATGAGAGTTTGAATATTTTTAGAAATTGTTTCTTTGATATGGTCCAGGGAGAAAACGATAATTTGTGGTGTGATGGTTGCCCACCATAAATTGTTTGGTCCCCACCTTAAGGTGGCAACAATTTGTGGCATCAGAGATATTTCATAATTTTGTCCCACTGCCCGCGTATAGGTAGTGTTCATCACCATCAAGCGATCTTCATCAAATCGGCGTTCCACTCTGTGGGACTTTCCTTGCAAGACATATTCCTTGCCTGCCGCCAAGCTTGCAATTCTGCAGGTCATGTCGGCAACGTCGATGTCTCTATGATCTCGGCGCTGATCTACCAATCGGAAGATTCGGAAGGTCCGGGGTCAATTTTGCCATGTATCTGATTCCTCTGTTCCTTATCAATTGCAATGAACGTTCATTTTTCGTTCAGTCAGTTGACATTTCTCTTTAAGGTTTTTTTTACCAAATGTTTCAATAAATCGTTTGTGTCGGAAACAATATAGGTACGTAATACAGGCCCTGGGAACCGGTGTTTAGAATTTGGTTGCGCCGATTAACATTAAGTTAGTTTAATTAAGTATTGTCACTCACGATCGTCACATCCTTTGACACCTCGATCCCATTCCCGCACTTACCTTAGGTTCTGGATATTCCGCAAGATGGCACGAGCATCAGTGTTGCACTATGTTTGAAACCGCACGCATCAACCGCAGATTAATTGTCGGAAAAGAAGTGAAATACAGATATATAAAGCAGTAAAGTGTATCAGTGATCGGGCCCAGTGATTATATATAGTGATACACAGTCAGTGCTAAAGTGCAAATCACGATTTTCTGAGACCAATAAATCGGCCGAACATACCCACCGCCACGACCAGAAATTTGTGTGGTGAAGATCACTAAGGCACTGTGCATTTCTTTTTCCTTACGAACTGTTTTTCTTGTCATTTCTCCGCAGACATCATTCCTATTTTTTCAAACGTGATGTGACAATACTACAAATTAATACAGTCCACTTTTTATAACCAGTTAACGTAATAATTATTTCATCCGCGCTCATACAGAATTGATACCTCGAAACTCAAACCGAAATCGTACAGAAGAGTTTCGGGTATTCGTCTATATATATATATAGTACTCGGGTATTGTTCGAGAGCGAAGGAATGTCACGGCAACTGATAGTTTAAATATTAAATCGGACTACAAATGAGACTGTTCGGACGCTGCCCGGTCATCCCCTTAACTAGGGCAAATCCGGGGAATCCTTATATAATGGTGACATCACGAAGTTGCTATCGTTTGACAGCGAGACATTTAGACGAAGACTTTTATTCTACTAACTAGCTGTGCCCACGACTTCGTCCGCTTGGAATTGTAATTTTAAGTAGCATTTTTATGACTGAGAGTGTTATAAACGTAAGAGTAGACAAATATAATCAGAAAGCTTCGAACTGCTAAGCCATCGGGAGTTACACGTGTTATTCTGAGTCAACCATAAAAGATAGACATATGCTGTCGTGGGATATTTTTTATAAAATTTTAAGGAGAACATTTCCGTCATACATGATTTCTGTGTAGCTTTAAACATTAACCATGCACACGAGACGGAAGCTTAAAAAATGGAGTAACTTCTCCCGTTTTCCCAACATTTTCCTTCACTGCTCTGCTCCTATTGATTGTAGTGGGATGAAAAGTATACTATAACCAGCTCAGGACTATGAAAAATAATTGTACCATGTTTTGTTAAAATCTGTCGAGCAGTTTTTGTTTCTATAACGGTTATACATAGACAGACAGATAAAAATTTCTACAGATAAAGTATAAAATGCAGTCAACGGTAAGAGAAAAGTTTTTTATAAATATTTCAAGTTTTGTTTTATAAATAATTCTTATTTTGAACTTATTTATATCTACATTATTTATTCTACGTTTATTTCCATTAACAATATCAAATTATAATGTATCATTCACTTCACTGCATATGCAATGCAATGTTTTTCCTATATCAAATATTTTTCATCCTTCTGTTTCCGTACCATTAAACATGTCATTGGCTAATGCACAAGCCGCGGAGAAAGAAGCTCTTTCGGTAGTTTCATAAAAGTGAAATAAAAATTAAATCGTTACATTCTCGGTTTGGGTATCGAGTATCGATATCGGTATTGGAGATGTTTTTTATTGCATGTTACAACATCATCATAATCAAAAGATACTATTGACATGTCGAGACCAGATCGTAAATGGAACCTTAATAGCTATAATATAATGCCTACAAAAGTTTCATTTCACAGATATAAAATAGATTATCTAAATTACCTAATTCAATTGGAAGCGTATTGATTTATGTACTTAGAATCCATACATACGTCAGGAATCTATCATTTCACAGAAACAAACAATGAGGCGGACTCCAAGTGTGTAAATATTTACTGCAGGGGTCACTAAATATACGGACCGCCGACTCGAATATATCCCCCGCAGTATTATTTAGTATTGTTTATTAGTATTGTTTACTAAAACACAGTTTTAAAACAGAATCATGCTGAAGTGTCCAGTAAAGAGCTCTGGATAAAATTTGAGTGTGGTAATAAATATCTAGAACTACAAAAACTTCTCACTTTGTTTGTGTCAACATATACATATATGTGAAGCAGCATTTTCGAAGATGAACTTCGTTAAGAATAGATTTCGATCTCGACTTACTAATGAACCTTTTAAAGATGAGTCCAAATGTGTGTTGTTGATGTGTTAAGTGATTCCAATTGTTCGAATGACTTGCCGTCGCCAATTCGCAACCTGAAATATCCTAAATCATTTGTAAATAGCCTAAAAGCATATTTACTTGGGTCGCAGTTGCAATAGTATAGCTTATTTTGCAATACTTACTTGTCTGTCATCTAAACTGTTCAATTGCTGCTTGTTTTTACTGTGTCCATCTTAGGTATAATGTAATGTAATCTTGTGTCCCATATTTTTATGGTTTTGCATGTTCAGAGTAATATAAATATTGTATCAGTCCTATTATTTAATGCACAGATCAAATTAATGAATGTAAAACACAAACCAATTTATTCATTTTATGCGATTTTTTTTTTAAATTAAAAGTTTTACGGCTTTGGTTTTTTTTTTAATCATTTTATGCGATGTAATCACACTCTTCCTCTATGACACAGATCTAAATGTCAATCACAGAATCAATTGATTTTTCTTCATTTCACGCCGTGGCTACTTGTCCTTTGAGTCATCCCATTACACAGATTATACAGTATATCTGGCATAGACCGCGTATTTATAATTGTTTGTATGTACCTACCTATTTATTAAGAATTGTTTTCACGTGCCTGATGTCACCACTGTGGCAAGCAGAATACCAGTGCAGCAGGCTACGCTTGCTGCTTACACTGAGCTTGCCACAATTTTGGTATCACGCATCGGTATTTCCTTAAGTACCTATTGATTGTTTTTGTCATTGTTGTTACCTATTCCGTTGTGTGGTCCAAAATAAATGTATTTCTTTCTTTCTTTCTAAAAACATCTTCAGGATTTAATGTCAATAGTTTGCACCAATTCCACTACAAACTTTACACAGATAATCAACAATAAAAATGTCACTTTTCTCTATAATATCTGTATAATATTTTTTTTTATTGGTGACCCCTGATTTACTGGATGTTTGAATGTCACGGCGTCGGTGCCAAGACATACACTTTTGATGTTTAGGGAGAGCGATTCCACTGTCTAGCAGATAATTGCTGCTTTGCCATACGTTGTCAAGTGTGAATGATATTGATAAACGAAACTATCTTATTAAAGAAAGTGTAAATAATTCTCTTTTGGCTCTCAAAATGCTCCTATGAAAAACGGTTATTGTACTGTTAAGGATTACTTAAATGATAACGATGCTCGGGTTTAATTTTAATAACTCAATAGTTGCGTGGCCAAATATTTTGACTATAGTAACTAGCTTAATGAAACTATAGCTTTTATAGATATAATGTGAACTTGTAAAGGAAGCTGGGTGCAGACTATTTATCCGAGGCCAGCTTCTAATTAACGACCCTGTTAAAAATATAGGGAGAAAAATAATAGCCCTTGTTGGTTTTTTGCTGGTTCTTTCCCGCCGTAGACTTGTGAACCAATGACGTTGCATCTTTGCAAAAGTGATGGTAAAAATCCTATTTGAAAATAAATTTTTGATGTCATTTGATATGTTGTCATGTGACCACGTTTTTCAGTTATTCAGCGTATGAAAGAAACAAACTACATCCTTACTAATATTATAAATCGGAAAGTGAGTTTGTTTGTTTGTTTGTTTGTTCTGCTTTCACGCCGTAACTACTGAACCGATTGCTTTGAAATTTTGCAGACGTAAAGATAAAAGTCCGGATTAAATAATAGGGTACTTTTTATCCCGAAAAAATCGACAGATCCCACGGGATGCGCAATAAAGGCTTCGCCATATATATTCCAATCCATACTAATATTATAAATGGGAAAGTGTGTCTGTCTGTTTGTCCGTCTTTCACGGCAAAACGGAGCGACGAATTGACGTGATTTTTACGTGACGAGAATTTACGTGGAGATAGTTAAAGGGATGGAGAGTAACATTGGCTACTTTTTATCCCGAAAAATTGTCAGATCCCCCGGGCCGCGCAATAAAGGCTTCGCTCAAAAACTACTGCACAGTTTTCATGCGGTTTTCATCAATATATATATATATATATAGTGATTCTTGAGCAAGGTTTTGCGGTATTTTTTATCCCGGAAAAACGGATAGTTCCACGGGAAGCGCGATAAAACCTTCGCGCCATAAACCGACTTCCGCGCATATGTAGCCGTGGGCAAACGCTATGACCCTTAACCCTCTATAGACCCAATCCCGAAATCCACGCGGGCGAAGCCGCGGGCAGAAAGCTAGTAATTCTATACATCGCCATTATAATAACAAACATCTATTTTCACTCGTATATTAATAACTAATTAATTTTGTAATTTCGTATTTTTAGGCTTATATAAACTTTGATGCTATAGAAATATCTGTAGTTGATGGAGAAGTTATTAAAAATAGCATTTCATTTTGTCCTTGTAGCGAAATTATTGAACGAGTGGAATTTTTATAATTAAATCGAAAGAACCAATCTCGAAACCAGCTTCTAACTTTTGTAACGATTTACTACTATATTTACATTGCGAAAACAAATTATCTCATTCCCAAATTAAATTGCTTATTTAATTCTATATTCCGTTTCGACTCTGTACTGTAATTATTGTTATTGAACAAGGGATTTTTTTATAAATAAATCGAAAATTATTTTGTCTCAATTTTATACTTTATTTTGTGAAAGCAAATATTCTAGTCCCAAATTAAATTAGATTCTTAATTAGCTTAATTGTTTATAGATAGGTTTGTAAAAGTCGAAGAAAGTTTGCTTTTATGCTTGTCAAATAAACGGAAACATTTTGTATACTCGAAAAATTTAATGGGAGCCCATATTTTAATATAATTATTTATTTTTATAGTGTATATGTTACTGTAAAAGCTCGAACTTCGGTAAATCTTAAGATTAGTAAGTACGTCTTAGGATTCACCGATATGAATCGGTAAATGTACGAGGGCTGCTACTTATGTATCCGAAATAGAAAAATTAAACAAACGTATATGACTAAATATGGGTTTATTGTTTTTCAATGTATTCTCCGCAATGATCGATACACTTTTGCATACGTTGAAACCAATTTTCATAGCATTTTTTCCACTCTGATTGCGGTATCTCTGAAACGTGCTGTTTGAACGCGTCGACGGCATCTTCACGGGTCGAAAATCGTTGACCACGTAATTTATTCTTTACATTTGGGAATAAATAGAAATCATTAGGTGCCAAGTCTGGGCTATACGGTGGATGACCCATCAATTCTATTTTTTGACCCTCCAAAAATGTATTTCTTTCGCGTGATGTGTGACAGCTGGCATTGTCGTGGTGTAGAATGATTCTGCGTCGCTTGTTGTTTTTACGTATTTCTTCAAATACTTCCGGCAAACAAATGGTCGTGTACCACTCCGAATTGACCGTTTTACGATTCTCCAGTGGTATTGTAGCCACATGACCATTAATACCAAAAAAGTAGGCCACCATTTGCTTTAAAGTGCTTTTTGCACGAGTCACTTTCGTAGGGTTCGGCTCATTTTGAAACACCCAAACTGTAGATTGTTGCTTAGTTTCGGGATCGTACGCATAGATCCAAGATTCATCACCTGTGTAAGTAGATGTTATAAACAGATTTTGAATCACCTCCGTAAAATTTTTTTTACATTTTTTTCAATGTTTTGTGGCACAACGACTGATTTTGGGCGACCTTCCTTAACTTCGTCCGTGAGCTTACTCCGTCCACGACTGAACTCACTAAACAACCCTTTACAACCTCTAAAAAAGTAGCTTATGTCCTTTCTCGGGCTTTAGACTATCTGTGTACCTAGTTTCATTTAAATCGGTTCAGTAGTTTTAACAATATTTCTATACAACCTATTATCCCTCCATTCAACCTTTTACAACCCTTTACAAACTTTTTTGAATGAAAACGTAGCCTATGTCCTTTCTCAGGCTATCTGTGTACCAAATTTCAATTAAATCGGTTCAGTGGTTTTAACAATATTTTCATACAACCTATTATCCCTCCTTTCAACCTTTTACAACCCTTTACAACCTTTTTTGTATAAAAAAAGTAGCCTATGTCCTTTCTCAGGCTCTAGACTATCTGTGTACCAAATTTCAATTAAATCGGTTCAGTGGTTTTAACAATATTTTCATACAACCTATTATCCCTCCTTTCAACCTTTTACAACCCTTTACAACCTTTTTTGTATAAAAAAAGTAGCCTATGTCCTTTCTCAGGATCTAGACTATCTGTGTACCAAATTTCAATTAAATCGGTTCAGTAGTTTTGGCGTGAAAGCGGAACAGACAGACAGACAGACAGACAGAGTTACTTTCGCATTTATAATATTAGTATGGATAAGCGAAATACTAATCCTGTGCAGACGAAGTCGCGGGCATCAGCTAGTGTATAATTTAAAATGCAGTGACAGTGGTTGCGGCGGTACTGGCAGGCCGTAAAGACATTCTGTAAAGAGTATTTAGTGTCAGGCGCGGGTCGCTGTTCTTGACAGTAAGCCTTCGTGTACTGACGCTAAAAACATCGGCTCTTAATTCTTTATTATATTGGAGTTGATTGAATGAAAGGTAAAATGCGGTGTACGATTTATATTTATTTTTACATTTATCATTCCCTTATTTTAGAAGTTACACACACACACACACATTTTTCCACTTTGGAAGCATCTCTCGCATAAACTATTCAGTTTAGAAAAAAAATATATTAGAAACCTCGATATCATTTTTGAAGACCTGAAGACGGACGGACAGACATGACGAATCCATAAGGGTTCCGTTTTTCGCCATTCGGCTACGGAACCCTAAAAACGAAATATAGACGCAGGTATTTTGCCCGATCAATTAGCGTAGTTACCGTGTCGCCAACGTGACTCATTCCGGAGCTGGTCCAACGAGTGAGTGATAATGAGGCCGATTAGGTACATTCTCTTGACGCTCGCGTGACGATGAGAGGCTGGCCGTTTTCTTGCCTGCTTTGATAGTTTCGGGACCCTATTCTGCTGCGGTTCTAAGTCATCCCGCGGTTTGTCGCTGGCGCTTCCCGCGTTTTGGAAGTCCCATTTTAAGTAGTAACCAGTACAGCTTCAATGTTTTGTGGCACAACGACTGATTTCGGGCGACCTTCCTTAACTTTGTCCGTGAGCTTACTCCGTCCACGATTGAACTCACTAAACCAGTGATACACAGTGGTTTTTGATGGAGCTTCAACACCAAAAGTTGAAGTTAATTGATCTACGTACTGTTGTTGCGTTAAACCACGTCGAAAATCGTAATAAATCATAGCACGAATATTTTCACGTGTGAGTTCCATCATTTAGCTAGTATTTCAAAAAAAGAACGAATTTTACCATTGAGGTCATATATTGCGTTTAAATGTTGAAATCCCAGATTCCGGATACTTAAGTAGCAGCCCTCGTATGGCTCTTGTGACAGAAATATATATTTGTTAGTTGTTTTAAGATGTATCGGAGGTTGGGTTCAGACTGTGTATCTGAAGCCGGCTTCCAACTGACGAATCCAGAAAAAAAAATTGCCCTTGCTGGTTTTCTTGCTGGTCGTTTCCAGTACAAGGTCTCCCGCCGTAGACTCGTGAACCAATGGTGTAGCATCTTTGACATTCAAAAGTGATTGTAAAATCCTATTTG
Organism: Scirpophaga incertulas; assembly: GCA_036419045.1. Taxonomy (NCBI): domain Eukaryota; kingdom Metazoa; phylum Arthropoda; class Insecta; order Lepidoptera; family Crambidae; genus Scirpophaga; species Scirpophaga incertulas. Next base: position 3,357,184 of record CM071640.1, on the reverse strand, counting down.
AAGAATAAATTTTAGATTTTGATTTTGATTATGAAATGTGAATTTTATCCATTAAGAAATAAAATAAATTATTGTTTGACCGCAGTGGTATTGTATGTTCCAATGTTATGTTCATCGTACCTTATCGGGTACAGCTAATTTTCTATAGATGATGGGTATGTAAGAAGTTTTGTTCCTCTTTCTTTATCAGTAAATTTTCCCTCCACGGATTTCTAGTCCGCGCTTTTGTTTGATTGTTCTCATTTTTCTACAAATACGTAGAATGTTTTTCCAGTACTCCTCGCCTATTAAACTTACTACAATAACGAATTGCGCGGCACTTTACTTGTAGAAATAAATTATGAGCGAATTGCGGGTATCTGGCTAAGAACCAAATACCCACAAATTAAATGAAGTTATAATGAATAAGTTCCTTAATTAATACCGATAAGCATGGGCGTTCGGTTTGTTGCTTGCTTGTTAATTTTTATCATTCATGTTTTTTATTGTTAATAAAATGGTCTAAATTGAATTTATTGTTACTCAAATTAATAACATTTTTTTTTAATTTTAAGGTTCAGTAAATTTTAAATATCAAGACATATTAAAAATTTTCTTTTCACACCGAGTAACCTCTCTATATGCCCGAGTCAAGCCTTCTATAAAAATGTTATTTCTCAAAAGCAGGCACCGGAGATGGAGCGGGAAAACGACCCTTTCGCCGCTCCCATCCGACGCAGCTGGGTGGTAGAGGGCGAGCATTTACAGCCCCTCAATGACCACCCAAGGTGTGGCTTGTGCGCTTAGGTGGCTCCACAAGCTCGCACACAAAGACTCCCCAGTTTAGGAATTACCTCTATGTCCACGGTAATCCCCTACAGGCGTTAATACCCGACCTGTAGCTGGCTGGGTTGTCCCAGGTTGGTCTGTTATCTGGAATTGGGATTACAGTGCCTAGATTGTCCTAAGTGAGGACAGAATGTACACCAATATGGTTTAGTGGGTATACCCTGCTTCCCGAAGGGTGAGCCCCACACTCGCCTGTTAGTTAGCCATTGACAAGTGCGGTGCGAAACAGCATTCCAGCTCGTAAAAAAAAAAAGGATCAAGTCAAGTGCCGCTGAGATTCTTTTGGTCACACGATTGTACCTTTTCGTCAAATTATACCTCTTCAGCTTATACTTCAAATATTAATTGGATTCTAATTATAGCACCGTTCAAGGTATGACGTGAACGTGTATTCACCCGGGAAACTGTCCAACAATTCCCCGAGAACTTTTGTCCTCCTCATTGATATTGCAAAATGTACGTAACGAACAATAGTTGTCGGTCCGTTACCCGTTCACTCCCGTACTTGTCTATTTATAGTTGAATAGGTATGTCCCTGTCGAACGGTGGACTAGTTCTTGAGATAACGAAACAATGTCATTAGGCTTCCTCCACGGAGTTTTATAAGGTTTGCTCGTGTAGGAGAGGAAGGATAAATGTCCTTCGTTCCAGCGAGTAGCTCAACTGTTTCAGAGCGATTACGAAGGCGTAATCGCTCTAATTCTGATTAAGGAATCAACGCTATTAGGGATTGGTTCGGTAGGAGCTTCGGATAAATATACATATGAATTTCCAAAAACGAGATACACATTGATATTCATCTGATTCGTATGATTCTGTACAGAGTTAAGTTTTTTATGCTGATCTTAGTGGTAACTAAGAAACGGAGATTTGGACCTCTGTTTGTTGATTAGTTAGATTGGAAGTCGTTTACCAATACAATCTCTATTTGTTGATTAGTTAGATCGGAAATCTTTTACCCATACAATCTCTGTATGACCCTACACTGCTGTTGTTTTATTATATAATAATAAGTTTCGGGGTCATGGTAGAAAAGAAATTTAGCTGATTAGACTCGATTCAAGTTACTGTCTTGACTCCATTTCATAAAAGACCGAAGCCAAATTGCTCGAGAGTTAGGTGTCCTACTTCGTTTTCTCCCTAAGGGTATTTTTCATAATTTCAACGTCGATCTTCCAGGAATTTTTCTGAATGTCGAACAAAGGGTACTTAGTTCGCCAAGATGTTTCGCTCGGTACGTTGCTATTCCCCTAAGTTCCAGCAGAACATGAGTGACTGTTTCCTTTGTTTGGTCTACACCAGAGGTTCCCAAACTTTTTTGTATCGTAGACCCTTTGCCATGTTTTACGGTTTTGGCTAGACCCCCTAGGTACTTTTATTGGGGGTCCATGAAATCAAAATGCGGGTCCATAATAATAGATCTCAACGTACACTGATAGTATCTCTTTACTTATATTATCTTTTAGATACTATCAGACTCGAAATAACAAGTAATTGGTAGGATTTGATTGGGGACTTTATTATTTGCCGGTATCCTACTGACGTGAAACCAGTACGAAGGAAAGGGTACCAAATGCGAGTCGATTGCTAATAGCGTCACAGCGTAGTGGGAGGGAAGCCTAGCGGACACACGAAGAGGGTGGGGGAGCGACGACGTCACCGGGTACATTGATCGCCAGTGACGTGCCTGACGTCACGCGGCGCGATGCAGGGCCCGGGCAGCCCATAGCTTCGGCTGGGCACCTAAGCTGTCGCTTAGGTAACTGATGGAGCCGTTCAATCATTGATTGAGCGGCGCCGAGACCTATACCGTCATTCATTTCGAACGTATGCTTTTGTTTTTTGCGAGTTTATTTATTTATTTTATGATTTATGAACATACTAGTTTTCTGCTCGCGGCTTCGCCCGCGTGGATTTCGGGATTGGGTCTATAGAGGGTTAAGGGTCATAGCTTTTGCCCACGGCTACATATGCGCGGAAGTCGGTTTATGGCGCGAAGGTTTTATCGCGCTTCCCGTGAGACTATCCGTTTTTCAGAGATAAAAAAATCCGCAAAACCTTGCTCAAGAATCATTCTATCTATTGATGAAAACCGCATGAAAATCTGTGCAGTAGTTTTTCAGCGAATCCTTTATTGCGCATCCCGTGGGATCTGTCGATTTTTCCGGGATAAAAAGTAGCCTATTATTTAATCCGGACTTTTATTTTTACGTCTGCAAAATTTCAAAGCAATCGGTGAAAGCGGAACAAACAAACAAACTCCATTTCCGATTTATAATATTATTATATATTATACTAGTAAGGATACAATAAAGATGATATATACATACTTGCTTATAAGGAAATAAGAGAAACTGGTAATATGTATAAGGAATCTGTAATTTACAATCAACGGTCGTTCTGGTATCAGATGGAAGCGTGTTTCATAAAGAATTGCTCGAACGGAAAATGATGAAATTTATCAGTGTGATGGATAGGACATCTGAGTAGATGATTTAACGAGGAGCGGAGATTTTTATCATGAGAAGTACTTAAATACTGAAACTGGGCTCTGAGATATGTCGGGGATTATAGATATTAGATTTTGGGAAATTTCTTTGTAAATTGTGATTTTTCGGAACTTTATCATAACGATGACATCTGCCATTCATCCTCATTTAATGTTTGATCATGTCATTTATTGACACCCATGACCTTGAAGTAGCGTTTCAGATTACATAACGCAATAGGCGTAGCAGAATATTAATTAGTTTGCAAATTGGCTCTTGTGTCGATTCGTAGAAAATTTGATACCCTTTGGATCTGAATAACAAAGAAAACTTTATATATAACATTTTTTGTTTGTTGTTAGCCTCTTTTAAACGCCAACATGACATTCTGTTTTGTTTCAAATAAAATGTTGGCACGACTGATTAGTTGCCTTAAAGCAAGCAAATGTCGAATTTTTCGACGTCGAAGTCATACTCTGAAGTTAGGTCCGATCCGACCTGTCAACATATCGATCCGCAACCAACTTCAGGCAACACATTGTCAAAGTTGAAACCGCGTTGGTGGCCGTATTAAAATTGTAAGCCGAAGGGTCAATAGTTCAGATAGTTGTTGCGAAGTACTAAATTGGTAGTGAGAAGGGTCTCGTCCGGCCCTTATTGTTTTGAAGGGTATTCTAATTGAGAGTGGCACGTTTTAGTGGTGTATTTTATTTTTTTGTTTCCATCCTTATTTGAATGATTATGTAAACATGCATACGACTGTAATCGTATTAGGTATGATTGTATCTTATACTATATTGTATTTTTATATTATATTATTATAATTATTAACATTGAAAAGAGGAGATAAAAAATAGACCTTCAAAGTTTCTTGCCTGTTCTTCTCGAGAAGGCTCTCCCAATTTCCGAACAGGTGTCGAGTCAATATTTTTTTTTCCTTGTGTGTCAGGTGTCGAGTCAATATTCGTACGTACGGACAAGGTTGTTGTTTTTTTTTAAGTTTTTTTTGTTTTGTTTGTTGACGTCAATAAGTGCCTGTAAAGGTCTATGTTGAATAAAGATTAATTTGATTTTGATTGAGTCTGTGATCTCTTTTGGATGTTTCTTCAATTTCTTCGTAGGTGTGTGCAGGTCGGTTCACGATGTTTTCCTTCAACGTAGGAGCGTCAGATAAATGTACATATGATATTCGAAAAATACATTCAGTTCGTGCTTACACTGGAAGCGAAACGGTGTCGTACAATGCGGTTTCAGAGGAATTGCCTCCCACGTACACTTCGATTGTGGAATGAGCTATCCGCTGAGATTTTCCCGGAAGGCTACAGTGGTACAGCGCGAATGATACCCTTGCAAGTGTCCATAGGTTTTAAATTAAATTGAAATTAATAAAGCATATATATATATATTTTACTTCATAGATACCTTTATAAATAATGTATATGTCTTTATATTAGAAGATAGTATAAAAATAAGTAAATAGATACTATCAATGTATGTTAAGTTCCATTTTTATGTGTAGTGTATGTTAAGTTGTTTTTTGCGCTTACATTGCAAACACTGGCTGAACCCTACGAGATAGATCAAAATAATGTACTACAGTATTGTACACCTTAAAAAGGTCTATAACAGAGGTTCAGAGGGAAACTTGTTTTTTTTTTTGTGTCGTGCGTTTCCATGTTTGTCGGTTTTGTGTAGACCCCTCATTTAACTAATATTGAATGCCTACTAATCAATCTACAAAATTTTATAAGCATATATAATATTTTTTTTACTTCATAGTTACTTTTATAAATAACTAGCGGACCCGACAGACCTCGTCCTGTCAAAAAGATTTGTACAGTGGCAGTTTTTTGTTCCTAACTATTTTATAGATAATGTCGCATAGCCAACCAAATCGCAAAAAAAGTCTAAATGACCTATTACATTTTGTGGCTATTCAATTTTAGAACGTGACATTAAATCCTCCAACGATGTATTCTGTGCTCCAACGCACGCACGCACACTGTTTTGATAGATATTATTGAATTTCAACTATATGTAGCGTTAATAAAGCGCAAATTGACTCTTTGATGTTAGGAACACACCTTCATTGCTTAGACAACAGTGAGTGCGTGCAATATGAACTTTATACAATAACAATAAAGCTCAATTCGACTGTACGTTTTAGTTAGAAAACGTTTGCATGGGAAAATAAAAGGGCTGTTTTTAGGGTATTTCCGATAATTATTCGAATTTTCCTCATTGTAAAAACCCTCCTTGAACTTCAACGAACATTAACAAAAAAGAATTGGCCAAATTGGTCCAGGCGTTGTTGAGTTATGAGCTTACCAACACATTTTGCGATTCATTTTTATATATAAGATGTATATGTGATTATATTAGAAGATAGTATAATATAAGTAAAGAGATACTATCAGTGTATGTTGAGATCATTTTTGTGGACGACCCCCATTTCCATTTCATGTACCCCCAACATTTTTTTTCGTTGTCATAGACCCGTAGGGGTCGATATAGATATGTCCAAGATTTCGTTATTTTGTATAGACGACAAATACACTACAGTATTGTGAAAGGATGCGCTACGAGTATTATGAAACACTTGCAAATGATTGAATTTGAATGCGACTCATAGGTTGTAATATCGGTGTTCGATCGCTCTCGGTGCGCGCGATCGCTGAACTGATGCGAGCGACTGTTGATCCGTTTAGCGCCGTTAAATGGCGCAGTCGGTCGCATCAGCGTTTTCCGGCGCTCTCTGATTACACGGAGCCGGCCGGTTCCGGATAACCAGATAACGCGACGCCATCATTCACCCGAGTGCAATACGTATTCTGAATCGTTCGAAACGAGATTCGTATTCGAAAAAATTCGCATGCGAATATCTGATTACGCGTTACTAGCGTTATTAGAAGCCTTAGCATGACCGCTTGCGTCATATAGCGCCATCTCGTTCGCACTGTTTTATTCCTGTTTTAATGGATCATGGTAGGCTTGGGGACCAGATGATGCGGTTCGCTTCCGAGTAAGCAGATAAGAAAGAAAGAATATTCGCCATACACACACAGATATTACAATAACTATAGAAAAACAAACGGGTTAGTGTTGAAGACTGACAAAGTACTCAGTACAATACGTTGAAGTCGCACGCAGGTGGGCGGAGTGACTAAGAATCACCGTTATTCAGACATTCTTCAAAAAAGGTGTTTGTGACAACGCCTGTGATAGCGTGTAGATAAACATGTATATAAATAAACATGTACATATAAACAAAATAATAATAAATTTTAGGGAAAAAAGTAAAAATAAACGCGCCAAAATAAGTGCTAGAAGGGACGTGACACTTGGCCAGCGAAATGGATAGAAAAATACTTCGATCATATATTTCTGTAGATACACAATTCCATAGAAAATCAAACAAAACATCGACCCCGCGTCTATACATAGAAGAATACATGTATATTATTATAGTACCAATTTTGAAAAAAGTTCTAAAGTGTCATATAATTTAAGCCAAATTAAATCTTAAGTAACGTAATGAAGTATGAAAATAAATCCTTGTTAAGGTCGTTACATATTATCTTCTGGTTTCGATGATATAATGATGCCGTGAAATCAGAAATGAACAACACATATTTGAAAACAAATATATTGGATAATAAGCCCTTAGTCCGTTGCAATTAAGCACAAATTCATTTCATATAATAATGCTCCTACGCTCCATTTGACTCCGAATATTGTGCTCGCGTCTTATCGCATCCTACTTGAACATAGACAGCAGTGGAGATGCTTAGTTTTTTTTTTACACTTAACAGTACGGAAACTTTTTAAATTTCAAACATAAACCAAGAAGTATGTAGAATTAGGTGCTAAGGAAAGTACAGACTTTATTAAGACAGGGTTTCTCAACCTTTATTTTGCCAAGCCTTACAAACAAAGAAAGCGGAAAACTAAAAAAAAAGAAAGAAAATCACAAAAAATGGTATAGGCGACTCCATCATTCCACTGACCTTTTTCTGAAACATTAGCTCTGTGCTATTTTTTCCTATGAGTGAGCCACTCGAGACAGAAAGAGATAGATGCGATGCGTTACGCATCGTGGCATGGTACGCAAGCGTTTTAAATTGATATTTTAGTAATACATAATATGAATAAAAGTGTTTTACTCATAAAAAATGCGCTAATAAATTAAAATAAAGATATACTTATTGGAAGTATGACATTCCATCCTTCTTTTGCACTTTACGTGTGTCATTTTTACAAGTATAAACTACGCATTTCGGCATCGCTGACGTTATCAATCGCGCGCGGCCACCGAATGAATGAGAGCGAAACAAGGCACATTTACTGTTTGTGCCTTGTTTCGCCGGTGCCACTTTTTAGACGGTAACTGTGTATCTACAGAAATATATGATCGAAGGAAAAATATGATAATAGACCATGTGACACGTGTCACAGATAAAGTAACGAACGAAAATCTAAGGTGTCTTTATCTATCTTGTGTTACGTAGAAAAATCATAATAATAACAATTATAATATGACGCTATTCCTTTTTAGTTACGTATCTTAAAAACTTAGTCGAAAAGATATACATATACTCGTTTTCTGATTTAAGTATATTTTGTCCCTCGATTCCCGCGATTGACTGTTGATTCGCCTTTTGGCGACGCTTAATGGCGTATCCGCTTTGAAACGAGCAAGTCTGAGTTTCGGCGACATGATTTACCCCCGAATTTCTGATTCATGTAATGACCTAAGCAATTATGTTTGGATCGGCTGATCACATAAGCGTTGGTTGATTCGCTTAACGCCTTGAAATGGTTTAGTCGGTCGCTTAACTCGCTGGCTGGTTATGTACCGGTGTCGTGTAAACATAGATACAATGGTGTGCCGTCACTTATCCGATGTGCTTATTTTCTAAACGCCAGACTTGCAGCCCACATCCTAAAAATTCGCATGCGACGCTCGTGTTGCCGACCAAGTGCGAGTCAGATTCGGGCATGAAGGGCCAAGTCAAATTGTATTTAAATTAAATACAAATTATTTTATTGTATATTAAGTTTTGGATCCATGTATGCTAACCTGAAAGGCTCCATCGATTTTAGCTCAAGAGGTGTCGTTAGATTCAAATTTATTGTTAGTTACTTTTTTATTTGACGACCTCCATAGTCGAGTGGATAATACACCGGTTTCAAGGTGTCGCCATCTCTGAGGTCCCGGGTTCGAATCCCGGTGGGGGCAGATGTTTGTGTGATGAATGCGAGCATTTGTACCTTAGTCATGGTTGTTGATATATATTTCAATAAAAATTATTTATATATGTATAATATATGTATGTCTATCCGTTACCCTAGATCCCATAGCACAAGCCTTATAGAGCTTAGTTTGGGCTAGGCTAATTGGTGTAAGTGTAACAAATATTTATTTATTATTTATTATTTATTTGTTATACAAAAATGATTGTGAAATAATTAATTTCAATAAATTCTCCTCTGAAATTGTTAAAGTTTATTAAGTATCTTATTACTTGTGAGCTGTTTTCATTCAACCAATCAATAAGCTTTATCATTGCATAAGCTTTGTCTATTTTATGCCGTTTTATGTGTATTCCTTCTCTGATATTAAGACTACGGGGACATCATCAGCAAATAATCAGCAACAATCAGTCAATAATGTGTACAAAAATCTGTAAAAAGGCTAGTATGTTACCTTGCGGTACCACTCAATCGTCGATCTTTGTTTCTTGTTTTATTTACTTTGCATATAATTGAGTTATTTTGTAATATTGTAATCGATTTTGCAAATACGGTTTAAATCCGGATAATTACTACAATTCTTAAAACAATATTTATTTCGATTATGAGTATTTGATCGATTCATTTCGACAGTTCCAAAAATGTCGGTAACACCGTTCGACGTAAAGTTTTCGGAGTATTTTCAGGTGGTGTTGGAGTGCTTCGAGCCCAGTACACGTCAGCGACGGAAATGGCGCGCCATTTATGTATTTCATTAAAAATTTACTCGCTTTTATTTCAAGTGTCATTTCGAACGTTTCGCAAATACGTCTTACGGGAAGTTTCAGGCGATTGTCAAGTTGACAGTCTGTAATCAGGCGCTCGAGGGCGGCTTTTACAATTATTATCCTGGAGGTCCGCCCGGCGCCGGTATCAAATTTTTATGAAGCTTCTTTTGAATAATTTTCTCGATACTCATTTTTACTCCGCCCGGCTAAACCAGTTTTGTACAAGGCTTTGTTCAAGTATCCTCTTCGCCTCTTTCTGTGTTATCATAGTATTTTCTGATTATTTATTAAATAGTTATTAAGAATTGTTGCAACTGTACCGTATTGTTGTAAATTCGGTGTAATACAAACAACAAGTTTGCTTGTGATTGATGTTACACTTATATACATATACTCGCGCCTCTCCCATGGGGGTGGGCATTGATCCAAACTTACTTGCCTAGCTTCCCCAACTTTAACACTAATACTTTCATGTACGCTCATCGGTTACGGGTACTCTTTTTTAACCCCCGACGCAAAAAAAGAGGGGTGTTATAAGTTTGACGTGTCTGTTTGTCTGTCTGTCTGTGGCATCATAGCTCCCGAACGAATGAACCGATTTCAATTTAGTTTTTTTTATATTACAGGTGTTTTACGGGTGAGTGTTCTTAGAAATGTTTGATGAAAATCGATTGAGCCGTTTAAAAGTTATGGGGGGTTAAAGTGGGGAAGGAAAACCGAATGTCTGCAAATATGCTCAAGTGGGGTATCAAATGAAAGGTTATGGTTAGGTAAAGGTTATGGTTATCACCCTTTTTATAATATCATTGCTAAAAGGCAATATTTCGGAGTAATTTCTCTTTTTAAATTCATGTTTGTTGCTTAGATTAGTAATTTTTAATTTTGTTTAATAGTTAGTAATTTAGTTTTGTAGCGGTCCCCCAACGCGAAGTTTTTTTTTAATATTAATACATACATATAGGTACTTTAGGATTAATTTTCTTTTATTATTTTTTACTTTTTAAAGGTAGCTTATGTTTTTAGGGTCGGGGGTTTTTTAAATTTTGTTTAGTGTTTACTAGCGACCCGCCCCGTCTTCGCACGGGTGCAATGAAAAAAATAGTTCGGGTGGGTTATCCCTAAGAGATAGACATATACCATCGTGGAATTTTTTGTTGAACTTTTTAAGATGGACAATACTGTAGTACATTATTTTGGTGTATCTCGTAGGGTTCAGCCAGCGTTTTTGCAATATAAGCGCAAAAGACGTGCTTATTTACGACATCACATGAGAAACTTCTAAATGTATCAGTGTTTCTCTACTATATTATGCATGTATTGTACATATAAACCTTCCTTAAGAATCACTCTATCTAATAAAAAACCGCATCAAAATCCGTTGCGTAGTTTTAAAGATCTAAGCATATAGACAGACAGACGACGGATAGCGACTTTGTTTTAGTAATGTAGTGATTTCACGCCACTTTGGGTACAACTTGCTACGATCCAAACATTTTTCACTAGCTTTCACGACTTTCATTAATACGTACGCTAGTCGGTTACGGTTACGTTTACGGTAACGGTCGTCACGTTAAGTATAAGTGAGCGTTTTAGTCCAGTTAGCCTTGTTTCGCCAGCGACGGTCCTGGCACGACGCTCCGTCAAAAAGGTCGCGCCATCAAATTAATTAGCTCGCAAACTGATGTTTGCCGGCATAATTAACGGGGTCTTGACCTGACTTAGCTAAGGGCGGCCTTTGACTATGAATAATGGTGTACTGATCATGATTTAGGCCGAGATTGGATTTCTATACGAAAGTTATTGCCTTGGGCACTATATTGGCGGTATTGTTTTGCAAGTTTTACTGAGTTATACAGAATATTAGCGGTCGTGACGTACTCGTACATGTCACGACCACGACCGTTTACTGAGTGGGGACCTTTTTGGTACCTATATACACAACTATATTTAATGAAGTTTATATTGTTATTGAGTAATAAGTAGCAAATAAACATTTTTCTGTATTTCTTCATACTGAGTTATTAAATTACTTTGCTGTTTAAAATAAAATAAATAAATATTTCTTACACTTTACACCAATCAGCTTAGACCAAAGTAAGCACTGTAAGGCTTGTGTTATGGGATCTAGGGTAACGGATAGATATACAAATAATATATAAATATTTTTCATACATATATATATTAACAACCATGACTAAGGACACAAACATCTGCCCCCGCCGGGATTCGAACCCGGGACCTCAGAGATGGCGACACCTTGAAACCGGTGTTTTTTTCCCCCTCGGGGGATGGTCGATGGATCGCTACTATTGTAGTCGTCTTAATAACCCCTTGGTGCTCGAACGACCTCGCACCGGATACCACCCGCGCCCGGTCTACGGCGGGTGGGTATGTTGGACTCTAGCAGAAGGCTAGCCTACCAACTAAATACTACCTTTTTTTTCTTCCGCTAAGGAAAATGCATTAAATTGCATACCCCGGCTGCGGAGAGCCGGCGATTATGTAGTGCTCTTCTCCCCAGAAGGGGGAGGCCTACCCACTGAAAACCTCAGCTATGGCTTTCCTTAGGCATGTAGGGAGCCCCTGGGAACGCTAAGTGACTTCCGGGAACCCCTAGCCTCCGCTCCCCTGCCCACGCACTGGAGCCCTCCTCAGGGGAGGCTTCAATACCTCCCCCGATCTCCTCCACCGACGACGCCCCCCAGCCACGGAAGGGATCACGCCCCTCCCGGGTCGCCGTATCCGCGAGTGCGACTTACTCGCGCTCCCCGCGGCTGTGCTACCGAATCCGACACCGGCTCCTTCGAGCGGGATCGGCCATCTCCCGACCCCGCTCGGTGGACTTCTGGAGCATCACTGCTTCACAGAAGGAATCCACAGCCCTCGAACCTCCCTCGTCCGCCAGCATTGCCGCATTTGCCGGCGGAGACAGATCTCGCCCGATCTCTGCGACCAAGACTCGGTGCTCGGAGGCCCACGCGGGGCACTCCGCCAGCGTGTGCCGGACCGAGTCGAGGTCAGATCCGCAGTGGTGGCATCGTGTCGATCCCTCCCGTCTTATTCGACTCAGATACTCGCCGAAGCAGCCGTGCCTGGTGAGGGTATTGGCCTTCCCGGGGGCTCCCTACATGCCTCAGGAAAGCCATCCCTGAGGTTTTTAGTATGGTAACCACCGGCTCGTCACAGCCGGGGTATGGAATTTAATGCATTTTCCTCAGGGTAGCAAAAAAAAAAGACTTGGTTGAAAATAGATGGCAGCACAACGAGCCACGTGGCGGAACACAGTTGCACATTTGATTTTAAAAGGTGTAATAATTCGATATGACTTGGTTGGGATCAGTATTCAGTCAGTCGGGAAGAGTGCAAGTCATAAAAGTCACGCTAGTATTCCATTGCTTTAAATAATTAAGCCGTTATTTCTAGAAGGTTTTGATATTGTTGTCAACAAATGATGTAACCTAATGATATCCTAAAATATACTTAATACTAAAATAATACTACTTCGAAACTAAGCAATTACACAAATACGTGACCATTTGCGCAAGACGAGCGACTCCTAACAAGGTTCGATCAATAGATTTCAGATGAGGGATGTGTCGATTAATTATCCTGAAACGTTTTAATAAGTGAAGTTTGGGACTTAAGTTGGATAAGTAATGGTTTCAATTCACGTTGGTAGTTAGCAATAATATAAGAGTTCCTCAGGGTCGCTAACTGTAGCATGTAGTTTTTCTTCATATTTCGACTTGCTGTACATTTTTATTATTATATATATTTTTAAGTGTGGATAGCGAAATCTAAAATTATGAGGAATGGAGAAAAGCATCCACCGGAGTCCCGATTTTGTTGAAACCGAAACTGCGTCGTTGGATTTTTGAAAACTGGTCTCTTTGCTTTTAGCAAAAAAAAAAAAACAAACTCGTATTATTCCATCACATTATTCGATTACGTAATTCGTATTGATCGTTTTTTTTTTCCGGTTTTCATCGAAATTTCACTTGTTTTTAATGGTTGAATAGCAATTGTAGTCGCAGTTGTAACTTTATTAAGTAAATACAATTTGTACAGAACATTCTATCGAATAATTTCGCTATGTCTACTACTTACGTATTGGCAAACTTATCAGGTATTTTGATCCTTACGGCGATTGTCACAGGGACGCTGTTTCGTTAGCTTGTTAATCAATGCTTTCCGCCCGTCCGGCCTATGGTTTGATGATTTCCGTAATGTGACCACGGTTTCCTGAGAACCGGGAAATATGTACTATAAAATTATATAATTATAGTATCCGTTATGCATTTGTTACTTTTATATGTATTATTACATTGACGTGTTTGAAATGAAAGTGCAATAAACGGAAACATCTTCTCATGTTATTATTTGTTGCAAGTCCAGCCCGTATAGCATAGGCAACGATACGATATATGATAAATCGTTTATCGTGCAGTACAATCGCCATCTTGAAATTCATCATTTTGTGTTTCACAGTTGTTGACAGTTCAACGTGATAAATCGGTTTATCGTATCGCATTTCCGTGGTCATACTACGGGGGCCCCCTATTATGTAACTTCATTTGTCCACTCCAGTCATTTAAAAAAAAAACACTTCACAACCATTACTTGTTTAGTGAGAAGATTTGTTTCGGCAGCATACATTGAAACTACAAACATAAATTAAATGTGAAGTGTATTTCAAAACGATAGCTCGGACGTGGCAATCGATTATTTTTATCATTATACTAGCTGACCCGTGCCCACTTTCGTTGGGCATAATATTAATAATCCCCGAAGCGAGCACGAACGCTATCCGAATTAAACCCGAAGCCATCGCGCGCCGTCCGCTGCCTGTTTTTTTCTCCGGTTCACTTTGCAAAACGGACTACCACGTAAAAACCTTTTTATTTTTCGGTTTTTTATATAACCTACACTCAGCAATAACGTGGCCTTCTATTGCTGAAAGAATTTTTAAAATCGGTTCAGTAGATCCTGAGATTACCCCTTACAATTTAACAAATATACAAACACACAAACTTTACTTCTTTATAATATTAGTATAGACTAGCTTTTGCCCGCGACTTCGTCCGCGTGGAATAGTGACTTCCGGCAGATTTTTGGTTAACCAACAACATATTTATATTTATATTTGAATAAAGATTAATATTATTATGTTGATACAACTTAAACAAATTATTTCGACCAAATTTGGTACCATAAAAACGGTCATTGTGACTAAACCTTAAAAGATAGACATATGCCGTCGCGGACTTTTTTTTAGATCATGTATAGAGGAATAATTCTTTCATACATATTTTTTGTGTATCTTGAACCGTTTTCGCAGCGCACGCAAAGAAAGCCTTCAAAAATGAATAATTTTCCCCGTTTTTTACACATTTACCGCTCTGTCTTTGCTCCTATTGGTCATAGCGTAATGTTATTTAGCCTATAGCCTTTCTCGATAAATGGACTATCCAACAAAAAAAGAATTATTCAAATCGCACCAGTAGTTTCGGAGATTAGCGCGTTCAAACAAACAAACAAACAAACTCTTCAGCTTTATATATTAGTATAGATTAATAAGGGAGTTTAACCTTAGCGTTGCATACTTTCAGTTGCAATTAAGAATCATAATGGTTTCTGGAAAAGTCTATTCGCATTTATTTGCTTTATGGTATAGAAAAATAGATTTTAAGGCAGTCCGGACGATTTGCAACGTGTGTCCACACAACTTATCATACCTGCCACCTGTCGCACGCTATATTCAATATCGGGTCATAAAATCCGGATTCATACGTGTTCGTTATAACTTATACTTTATTGGATATCAGATCCGATGCTGCGTTGCATTTACCGCGCATTTGCTCCCTTACTTTGATTGTGTATTATAAAAATAATATACGAGTTTGAAGATATTATTGTTAGTATAAGACGGAGATTTGGTTTACTTCTTGGATTTTGTGAAAAAAATCGTACTTTACGTCTTATGTGACAAGGTTTGTGTAAGGCCTCAGGATCATTGTAGTTTAGAGATACCGTTTCTGCGCAAGGTCCTTTAATACCTTTTTCTTTTTTTTTGTTACGTTGAGGGGAATGCATTGAATTGCATACTCGCGAGTCGGGTTACCCACAAACCTCACCGATCCCACCCCGATTACGCCCAATATTAAGAGAATAGCTAGAATACTATGATGGATGGTAGTACGTGGCAATTATTATCTTACAAGATAAGAATGAATCGCTGTTCAGTTCTTGCTCAGAGTGGACCTAGTATATTATGGTCACGTAAAACTAGTTACGGAACTTTAGCGCCCAACGTGGGACTACATAAACATGAGGTAAAAGTAGTAATTTCTAAGTCTGTAATCAATGTAATAAGTATCAAAATTGACTTTCATTCCTCTAGGGTTGTTATCCGTGTTACGAAAGCGAAGTGAGATATGAAGAAAATTGTTTTTGCAAACTACAATAGTAATCTTTCTGAGGTGAATGTGCAATCGAAATATTCTTCAAATGGAATTGTACCAGAAAACTTTTGTTAAACATATTTAGAAGTCCACGAAGCACATGGCGCGTGGAGACGGGCGTCGCAGCGTCGCAGCTGCCACTCCCAAGTTAGACAATATCAAAACTTTAAAACAAACTATTTTAACTGAAAAGTATAACCAGATTTCACATAAAGCAAAACAAAACGGTTTCTTTCTAAAAGTACACAATACAGTGCTATGTGGGCTATGTGAAAAAGCACATGGGCTATGTGAAAAGAGTGTCGTTTGCTACGCTGACGACACTCTCGTCGTGACGATTGGGGCCGATTTCGGGCCGGTGCTCAGGCTTGCCGAGCTTGGGGTGGCATGTGTCGTGCGTACGATCCGCCGGCTGGGTTTAGAAATAGCGCCTCACAAAACCGAGGCGCTATGGTTCCACGGCCTTCCGAGGCGCCGGGAACCACCCAGCTGCCGGATCTGGGTAGGTGATGCGGTGGTCCCGGTGGGGCCGTACATCATCTGGACCGCCGCTGGAGCTTCGAGGAGCACTTCGTGCGGTTGGTCCCCCGAGCCAAAAGGGTGGCGTGCGCGTTGCATCGCCTGCTGCCCAATCTCGGGGGACCGAGGGATGGAGTTCGCCACCTGTACGAGGGCGTCGTGCGATCCGTGGCCATGTATGAGGCACCCGTGTGGTCGCGAGACTGTGCCAGGTCCCCCTGCTGCAGAGCTCTGCTATGGAGCCTGCAGCGGATAATGGCCATACAGATTGAGGCGGCGACGGTTCTGGGACGCTCCCCCCCATTTGACATCCTGGGCTGACATGTACGCGGCCACGTATGCGACGCGGCGTGTCGACCGGGGCAGCGATGGGGGGAACGCCCCGGAACCCGCGCATGAAGTGACTAGGCGGGAGTGGTACCGACGGATTGTGGTGGCCTGGCGTGCGCAGCTCAAATTGCGGATCTGCGCGCGCCAGCGGGCCGTCGGTGCCGTACTCCCGCACCTCGAAGCTTGGCTCCACGGGAAGGAGGAGGTCACCTACCGATTGACTCAGTTACTCACCGGGCACGGCTGCTTCGGTGAGTATCTGTGTTGTGTGTTGAATAGGACGTGAGGGATCGATACATTGCCACCACTGCGCATCCGACCTCGACTCGGCCAGCACACGCTGGTGGAGTGCCCCGCGTGGGCCTCCGAGCGCCGAGTCTTGACGCAGAGATCGGGCGAGATCTGTCTCCGCCGGCATTGATTGCGGCAGTGCTCGCAGACGAGGGAGTTTGGAGGGCTGTGGCCTCCTTCTGCGGGGTCGGGAGATGGCCGATTCCGCTCGAACGAGGCGGCGCCGGTCTCGGTAGCACAGCTGCAGGCCGGGGGCGTCGTCGGTGGAGGAGATCGGGGGAGGTATTGTAGCCTCCCCAAGCAGGGCTCCACTGTATCGGCAGGGGAGCAAAGGTTGGGGATTCCGGAAGTCGCTTGGCGTTCCCGGGGGCTCCTTACATGCCTGCGGAAGGTCATCCCTGAGGTTTTTTGTGGCTAGGCCTCTCCCTTCTGGGGAGGCGAGTCCCACATAACCACCACAGCCGGGGTATACAATTTAATGCATTTTCCTCAGGGGAACAAAAAAAATAAAAAGGTCCCCCCTGAGAATGGGGGCTCTGGGCACGGTCCCCGTGTGCCCTTATGGTAAAGACGGTATTGGGTACAGTAGGCAATATCGAGCCCCCCGAAACTTTACATCTGTAGACCGGCGTCGAAACCACAGCGCTAGCGGCGCTCGACTCTCATACAATGGATAATAAATAAAAGAAGCTAACATTATATTAAATACCGTGTCGTGTTTGCTATATTTATGCCTGCTATCCTCCTTAGTTATTTAATTATGAACGGTTACAAAAGAAAAGTAGGGCGTACACATTGTTATCGGCCTTCCTTACATTTCATAAATATCTTGAACGCTTTGTTCGTAACAGGATAACCGAGGATAGCGGTCTGATGAAAAAAAAGTGTTACGCTACCAACTATGCATACTTTATTCACTACAACAATACAGAGGGAACAATTGAAATGTTATTGGGTTACTTATCCTTTCATTCAAGCCGTAGGGCCCTTATGGCCAAGGCTCAGGCTGAGTTTAGTTGGCAGGTCACGTGACCGGACCGCTCTGGTCGCGTGGAGTCCAACATAACCCTCGTGACACTTGCCGTTGTGGGGGTATCCTGGGCACGCTTCGTGCTCCTTAGTGACGGATTCTCAGCCTTCCTCTCCTAAAGAAAAAAAACAGTTACTTATCCGGTACTTGAAAGAATGCTGTAATAGTACATTACGATATTAATGCGTTATGATGGTTATAACATGCGAGGCGGAATTTTAGCCCGAGCCGAAGGCAAGGTCGTAATTGAGCACGTATATCGTACGACGTTTTTAACACATTTGCGACGAAACAAAAAAAAAACATTTAAATAAGCTCAATCTGTGAATGCACACTGTTGCTTTCCCGCCATTTTACTACTGACTGGCGCCGCGCAGCGATTAGTTCGAAATTTGAATAGCAACAGGGCGCGAAATGGCAAATAATACTGTTATGGAATTTGTATGGACTATAACTTTACTATTTGCTTTGGTAACACACGCGTGTTTTATAACCCGCTTTACATATTTAAAACTGGTGGAATTACATCAGCTTTACGAGCAAAGGTGTTAAAAATATAATAACATGCATGAAAGTATTAATGGAAATCGAGGATGCTGGGGAAGTATGTTTGGATCGTAGCAAGTGGAAAACTCTGATCTCTGCCTACACTCATTGGATTATAAGTATGTATGTACAATTGAAAAGCCAGTATTGACCGACTAAATCCAGATAAATAGCAACCCTATTTATAAATCGCAAGGTTTTCATTCCGCTGTCAGAGTCAGGCGGTACTACGCATGATATATGTATACCTATAAATTGTTTGCTAGTGTCCTCAGAATAGAATTCCTGCGGGACGGGTCGCAGCCCCGACTCATTCCTTCGCGACTACGAACCTTGTAGCTATTACATAATAGGTAATTTTTTGTCCTTAGTTTCTTCAGAATGTTGTATTTACCAACTATGTTAGGTTTTTACTACCTGAAAAATGTCAAAGAAGCAAGAAGGATTGTTTGTAAAGGGTTATTTGTTTTTGGCCCACTTAAAGCTGCGATGTAGTCGTACGTTCTTATATTATTTAGATGCTTACATTGAAGAAGTTTTTTTTATAGAAAGTAAAGTACGTATGTTGGGGGGTTTCCTGGGCAAGTTTCGTGCTCTTCGTGAGGATTCTCAACCTTCCTCTCCTGAGGAAAAAAAACATCTATATATTCTAATTAGGATTAACACGTGGTTTCTGGTTATAGTTATATATGTAGTAAAAATCTCTTCGACCCAAATTTTAATGTTCTCAGACTTATAGTTTGGGAGCAATTTCCTGAGATACCCACTTTTGGAGCATGCGATTTCTCTCGGGACCTATTCCGGAATATGCAGCTGCGATGCTCCCAGTGGCTATCGTATTTACGATCTCGGCCGCGCCCATGGCCCTTCGCTTACGTGATGTAGTGGCAGTCAGGCGCCGTGCTTCGAGATTGGATCGACGATAGTTGAGGTTTCATTCTGGAAACTCCATTGTTTATGTGATGGAATTGATTTGGTTTTACGTGGATGTGGTATTCTGTTACACTTTGCAGTGAGTCGTAGCCTCACTGCAAAGTATCTATGGGATAGTATGATGGTGAATGTAAACTCAAGTGTAAATTTGTTTAAAGGTGGTTTCAGACTGTTTATCTGAGGCTTGCTTCTTTAATAATAATAATACTTTATTTTCAAACAGATGTACAATTTATTATTTAATGAAAACCCCCACACTAGGATATGCCTGTCCTGTGGGAGCTTTTACAATTTTATTTAAAGGGCACTCGAATGCGGTACCTACGTTTCTGTCAAAGAATACAAAAAGGAAAAGAAAAGAAAACATTCCGCTACAACAAATAAAAAATAATTAAAAAGGAAAACTAAACTATAAAAATTTATGTATAAAAAAAAGATTAATGAAAAACCAACTACAAAAATATTTAGCAAAATGCATACAGACACACAAAGACCAGTTATTCGAAGCGCGCCAAAACGCGCTCTGTTTGCTGATATTTTATGTCCAAGAAAGAAGTTCTGCCTTTAATTTTAATCTCGCCTGGCGAAGAGTAAGTTGCCTAATATTGAAGAATTGGTTGAGCCTATTATACGAGGGGTGATCAAAAAGTAATGATAAACGGATATTTCTAAATATAATAAAATTCTGAAAAAATATTTGTTCAACCCCCTGGTCCTGCACAAGTTCCCGGACAAAAAATGGTATAAATAGGACGTCATTTTTAAAAGTTACATTCATTTGAATACGAGCAGTCGGAGTGATAACATCAAAATGGAGAAACAAGAAGTACGAAGCGTCATCAAATACTTCTGCTTGAAAAAAATGTCCACCAAAGACATTCATACGGACTTGGTGGAAACATTAGGGGACTCTGCGCCTCCATATTCTACAAGTGCACGCTGGTGCAAGGAGTTTAAGATGGCAAGAATATCCACGGAAGACGAACACCGCGAAGGCCGCCATCCTGTTCCCTCACTGAGGAAAACGTCAAAAAAGTTGAAGATCTGGTTTTGGCAGACCGAAGAGTGACCATTCGACATTTAGCTGAGAACACAGGCATCTCATTTGGTAGCATTCAAAGGATCTTAACTACCGAGATGAACATGAGAAAGGTCTCCGCGCGTTGGGTCCCGAGAATGTTAACCGACGAACAAAAGAAAAAACGACTTGACATTTCAAGGACCAATCTTGAAATGTTCCAGGCTGATCAAGAAATTTTTTGACTCGATTTGTGACTATGGATGAAACGTGGATTCATCATTTTGATCCCGAAACAAAACAACAGTCAATGGAATGGAAAAGGCCATCCTCACCGACACCAAAGAAATTCAAAGTTTCAAGCTCTGCTGGCAAGGTTATGGCTACTGTTTTTTGGGATGCTGAGGGAATAATTATGGTTGAATACCTTGATAAGGGAGCTACAATAACAGGCTCCTACTAGCGATGGGCGATTGTTGCAAAAAAAGCAATCGACTAAATCGAAAATTGTATCACTGCGCATTCGATTGTCGATTTAGTAGTTCCTCATCATGATTATTCGAATAACAATCGACGAACTACTAATTCTATACTACTAACTGGGAACACAACACAGCGCTGAGCGCACCATCTTAGTATTTAAATTACTTATTTAGTAGTATACGAAATTAGTAATACGAGAATCAATAGTAATGGCGATGAACTACTAAATCGACAATCGAACGCGCACAGCGCAGTGGTACAATTTTCAATTCAGTCGATCACTTTTGCAACAATCGCCCATTGCGTGCGGTGTGTGCGCTACAGTTTAGTTACTTTAGTTATTCAGTCAGTTCTCGTCCGCTGCACGGCACGGGCGCACGCCGTTAGTAGATAACAACGGAGCGGCGTCGATTGTTATCGACTTTTATCGACTAAACTGAACAATCGACTAATTCGATTACTTTTAGTAGTTATCGCCCATCGCTAGCTCCTACTATGCTGAACAAATTAAAAGATTGCGAGAGGCCATCAAGGAAAAAAGACGGGGTAAACTGCGCGCAAAAGTGCTGTTTCATCAAGACAATGCACCTGCACACAAAGCTGAAGTTGCAATGGCTGCCATTCAAGAAGCCGGCTTCCAGCTGGTGGAGCACCCACCCTATTCTCCAGATCTAGCCCCCAGCGACTTTTATTTGTTTCCTCGGCTCAAGGAACACCTCCGGGGCAAGAAATTTGAAGATAATGACGCAGTGATGGCCGCTGTAGAGGCATTTTGGGAGAGTCAAGATAATGAATTTTTTTTAAAGGTATTGTTGGTTTAGAAAAGAGATGGGCTAAGTGTATCGAACTGTTAGGAGATTATGTAGAAAAATAAATTTAAGTTTTAAGTATATAGTTATTTTAATATACCTATTCTCATTACTTTTGGATCACCCCTCGTGCAATAAGGCTTTTTGAAAAAAGTGTCTCGCCTGGCAAAGGAGCAGTTGGTTGAGGGTACAGGGAGTCGGAAAGTGCGCTTATTCCGCTAATAATAGCTTTTATAGATATAATGTGAACTTGTTTAAACTTGTTTAAAAAAATGATCCTTGGTTCTTTTCAGTACAAGGTCTCACGCCGTAAACTTGTGATCCAATGACGTGTCATCTTTGACGTGCAAAAGTGATTGTAAAAATCCCATTTGAAGAATACATGTTGATTTTGATTTGGTGTTTCTGTTGGCGTCTTATGCGCTTTATTGTAATCCCAGAGACAACAAAGGAGGAGAAATGTTGAGTGAAATCTCTTAAGGTCTTTTTTTCTGTTTTTGATTAGACTTCGTGTCCGGCTTAGCGTGTCCGGTGAATAGTTGGAGGTAGTGCGCAAATACAAATACTTGGGCACGTGGCTAACAGAATAATGGGAAAGTGATACGGAGATAAAGACACGTATTGAAATCTCCCGCAGTGCCTTCAATAAAATGAGATCAATACTTTCCAGTCGTAACATCAGTATTCCCTTGCGCACCGCCTGCTACAATGTTACATCTGGCCCATAGTTCTATACGAATGTGAAGCTTGGACTATTAAAGAAGATCTCCGAAAACGTATAGAGGCATTCGAGATGTGGACATACCGACGCATGCTCTCCATTAGTTGGACTCAAAGGGTAACCAATGTAGAAGTTTTGGGACGAGTTGGTCAAAGTCGTAAATTAATGCAGACCATAAAAAATTGAAAAGTTGTATACCTCGGTCATGTATTTAGACACGAGCGATACGATATATTGCAATTAATAATGATGGGACAAATTGCGGGTAAACGTGGAGTTGGCCGTAGAAAGAAATCATGGCTTCGGAACATTCGTGAGTGGACTGGAGTTACGAGTGCCGCAAAGTTGTTCCACCTCGCTAGGGAACGAGACAAATATTCGGCACTGATGTCCAACCTCCAGTAATTGGAGAGGAACGCCAAGAAGAAGAAGATTAGACTTCATAGTACAGGGGCACATAAGTATTATAAATCGATTGCACGTTTTTTGTCTAACTCAGAGGTTCCCAATTTTTTTTTGTCGTAGATCTTTTGCCATGTTTTTCAATTTTGGGTAGACCCCCTACTTAATTATGGTGATGATGAAGATAGTATAAATAGGTACTATCAGTGTATATTGAGATACATAATCGTTGACCCCCATTTACATATGATGGACTTTCAATTTCTTTTTTCGCTGACATAGACCCATATCAATATATGTCTATTCATTCATTCATTCATTCCATATCATAGACCCCTAGGGGTCGTTATACACCACTTTGGGAATCACTGGTCCAACTCATAGTTCAATACTCAATTTTCGCTTGTTGTTTGTCTGTTCTTATTGATTTAGTCTGTTTTTATTGGAAAGATAGATAGTGAATATTTCATACAATAGAACTCTTATGCCCGTTTCTGAGTACATTTTGTCAATGGTTTATCTGTTCAATAACGCTATCAGTTCGATAACTCCCAACAATTCGTTTCTGAACACCGTTTAAATAAACTCCGTTTAAACTTAGCTTAACCTAACTGACCATTTAGTGCCGTTTATCGGTCCCATAACTTTATTTGACGTTTATGTATCTGTGGTTTATGTATGGCAAACAAAAATCTTAAGGCTATTAACGTGGTAAATTTATGTGAAATTAAATAGTGACAGCTACATTTTAAATTATTATATTTAAAAAAGACAATGAGATCTACAATATTAAATACGAGTAGTTCTTCAAAGTCGGATACAGAAGTACTGGAGTTCATTTCTGGAATATCTATACCCAGAAACTTACGAGAAGAAGAAATTCATTTGAAATGTTAAAATAAAGTACCGCGACACTACAAAGTAAAACAATTAAACACAAACGAATTCAAAATCCGTGCGAAAGCATGCCATTTTTTTTTCATCTAATATAATCTTTTTATTTTATCGATTTATGCGTATATTCATACAGGCAATACTATCGAAATGTTAAAAAATATTTCATAAAATAGTGTTTTAATACTTAATATCGATAAAAAAAATGTTATAAATGTTTAAATTGTAATTATGGATGAATTAATATAACAAAGTCAATTTTTATTTTTCATATTTTGTGAACAGACCCATCTAGTGACATAATTTAGAACTACTTAACTGTTTCATAGCTGTTGAAAGCACGGTCCCGCATTCAGAAACTCACTGACAGTTATGAGACGTTTATCTTTTCGATAACTTTGTTGAATCATTAGTTATTGAGAGCTTAGCTAAGGTATTCAGAAACTGGGCATTAGAATGTGTTCATTTATTGCTCAGCGCGTGGTTACTGTCTGGACCTTCTGCTGTCGTCTTGTTGCTATGGGTTAACTTTTTGTATTGTATTCTTAGTTGCTTAGTAAGTTTAAAAAAAATAAGTAAATCGTTAATTTATATTTAATAATTATCGCATTCGAAATCCTCAACACACATAAGAATACCTCTTCATTCTTTATTAGTAGAATTTTTGAAGATTTTCCGAGCTGCTGCAAAATTTATGATTACGATTACGAATTAGTTTCAAATATCTTTTCTACTTACTTCTCGAAATGAATTCGAAATATTTATTTCCATAAGATCTTTTGCTCGGTGGAAAGACGGCAGTACAGTAATGTTTCAAATTGCGAATTTCATGAAAGTTTAAATTTAAAACTCAGGTCGGTTCACTGCTGAATCCTTATGGGCCCGCTGGGAGCTTTCAGCGCAAGTTTACAGTGAGCCCGAGGTGGGTAGCGCTTCTGAATGGCTCGCGAAATGAGCTGGCATTATTACGTCAAAGAGTTCAGACTAAATCTACCGCCATTTTTATTGCGATTTTTCCTCTACTTTTGATAACTCTAGCCAAGTGGTTGGTACATCGGTTTCAAGATCGTCATCGTTGAGGTCCCGGGTTCCGAGTCCTGGTGCGAGTCTTAGTAATGGTTGTTAATATATACTCGTATATTTCTATCAAAAATATTCATATATCGCACTAATAATACAATAGTGTATCAACTCAAAACGTCGTACTTGATTCCTCACGCGTGATCAAGACCGTCGTTCGATTAGTGCAAAAACAGAATAAGGATAAATTAAAAAACCTATGCAGTTATTCAATTTGCAACTATTACATGAAGTGAGTAATAAGTTTTTTGTTGATTCTGAAAAATGTTCGATTTTGAGTTGATACACTATTGTATTATTAGTGCGATATGTAAGTCTATCACACAAGCCTTACTGAGCTTATTTTGAGCTAGGCTAATTGGTGTGAGTGTAAGAAATATTTATTTATATCAATTGGGTAGACGACAATTTTTTAATTTTTTTATAATAAGAGTACTATTTTAAGTGAGAAATATTGTAGAATCAACAGTACACCTGTACCTATTACTTTTGAAGATACATCGCCATGTTTGCGGCGCTGTCGCGGGTCGCTCAAACACACTCCATACTAAAAACACTGCAATCGTGACGTCATAACTAAATAAACTCGTTTTTTTTTTTTTTTTTTTTTCCTCAGGAGAGGAGGCTGAGAATCCTCATGGATACCAGCAACAGGCAAGCAGGGATGCGTTGATTATGTCGGACTCCTGGTGAATCGAGGCGGCTCGATCCAACAGACCTACCGACTAAACTCAGCCTAGCTTGGCCCTAGTGGCCTTATGGCTTGAATGGAATGGTTGGCGTACCCTCAGGAGAGGGCACGTCGGCGCTGCCCTCCGAAGAGGACATATGCGCGAAGGAAGGCTCGGTACGCAAAGTGGGTCCGGCTTGAAGTGATGGGGCCTACTCGTACATATGCAGCAAGCTGCGAAGTATGGACTAACTAAGGGATGGCGGCGCAGATGCCGCCTCTCGCAAGGCTTGAAGAGCCAGCGTCAATGAGTCGGGAGGGTCAGAAATGACGTGCCTGGGTCGACGATATTCAGTATTACGCGGATTGACTGGGACAATAAACTCGTCAAATTTGTATGAGCGTATAAACAAATTTTAAAATAAATTTGTACGTTTATACGGTACGGTATACTTTCTATATAAAATTTTTTTACATTTAATGTGAAAATGTTAGAAATGTGTTCGTTTCATTAGAATTACGTAAATAATAATTGCTCATTTTTTAGAAATCTAAAAACAATATAAATTAATAATTAAACTGAAATTTCTATATTGACATACTTTCATGAGATATAAATTGCTAAAATATTGTATAAAATATAAATTATTGTATAAAAACGGCCATAATCAGTTGTAGTCGTCTACCCTATTATATATCTTTGGTTTATTTTATTCAACTGTCATATGTATATTTATGAACGTGATTACTCTCAAAACGTCATGAAAAAACTTTTAATATTTTTGGAAAGTGAAACTTTTCGATTTTATTCAATCGATAGAAAACCTTTGACAATATAATACATGCGACAATGCGATAAAGTTGTTGCAGCAACAACATAAAAAAATATTACTAGATCGTTTGTTTGACAATTATTAGCACGATCATAGTCGGGTGGTTATTACACTGCCTGAACAAGGGGAGCATATGTTAAATTTGGTAGTTCGCCAAGGCGCTGCTCTAACCCCGGCGCGCGGCGGATGTGTGCAGCGAGCTCGTTACAAAGGCTAATTGTGATCGCTACAGCTTTTGGGCGGCATTCAGTATTAACGAAAATAGCTTGTTAAGTTTTGATGGAAGCTTAGCCGCGTTTTGTTAAATGGTCTTTTGTTTGTAAAGGATCAATACACCTATTAGTTATTTATTAAATGTCATATTATATTTTGAATCATTTTGTAAAATAACAAATGTATCAGTTCCGTATTAAGTCCTCAGATATCAACTAATGAAGTTCAATTAACATCAGTTCAGTAGTGTTACGGTGAAGAAGTTGAAAACGCGTCAGTCATTTATCCGTGCATAGTTTCGCGATTTGACGATGATGACAAGGTTAACCTGGTCTCAAAGACCTGGTAACTTTTCTGTAATAGTGTCCACGAATTTGTAGATGGTACTACATCATCAAATAAATCATCTCCCCCATGTGTAAGTGAACTCTTCACCTGTCAGTGAACACGCGGTAGTGTCATAAATTAAGTTTATCTACAAGTCTTCACTCTATTTAACCCACTTTGCCTGTCAAAGACTTGTTACAGAATATTTGCTGACTCTGTATTATACAGCGACAGAAAAATTATTGAAATGAGGCAGTTTGGAGATTTAATAACCATATAAATAATCAATATGTATATTGTAAATATATGTAAGTGTGTGTGTATGTATATAAAGTACCTGTTACATTTTATTATTACTTAAATACATCCTACTTATTATATTTACTTACTACTAATGTAAAAATACATAATATTTTCATGACACCTATAATATTTAAATATATAAAATAATAAAAATCTTTACTCTATAAAGTAAGTAATGGACGTTGATACATTTAATGTTATTTAAATGTAAGATAATAATTCAACTAAAAAGAAATAGAAAAATTGTAATAAGCAACCAGAATAAGCGTCATTTATCTCATTTCTTTACGTACACTGAGCTATCCTGTGTTACGGCAAGATATTGTTGGTCTAAGTTACCATACTTTAATAATACTTTGAAATGTCAGGTTAAACTGGAGATGGGACGGTGATACTGCGCTGCCGCAACACAGTTGTTACTGGCGGGGAAGGTAGTTCTCATTTCTGCGGTTATTTGTATTTATACAAATATTATAATGCACCGGCTACTCAAATGTGTTATTATTTTTATGTAACTACCTACTTGCAACAGCAAGCTTTTATTATTTGCAAAATAAACCGTTTTATTTCATTATCTTTACAATATTATCAAATGACTGTGTATTTAAAAAGATATTGAATAGTTATTATAACGGACACGTATCTATGTACCTATCATGCTTTTAGTATATAAAATAGTATATGACTGTATGACCTTTGATATTTAATGTTTTAGAATAAGACTAGCGACCCGCCCCCGCCTTCGTACGGGTGCAATGAAAAAATGGTTATGGTGGGTTATCCCTAACAGATAGATATATACCATCACGGACTTTTTAGTAGAACTTTTTAAGGTGGACAATACTGTAGTACATTATTTTGGTCTGTCTCGTAGGGTTCAGCCAGCGTTTTTGCAATATAAGCGCAAAAAAACGTGCTTATTTACGACATCACATTAGAAATCTGTAAATTTATCAGTGTTTCTCTGCTATATTATTTATGTATTATACATATAAACCTTCCTTAAGAATCACTCTATCTATTAAAAAACCGCATCAAACTCCGTTGCGTAGTTTTAAAGATCTCAGCATACAGCCAGACAGACGGCGGATAGTGACTTTGTTTTAGTAATGTCGTGAAGAGGAGATTAAAAATATATGTTCCGAGTTTCTTGCCCTTCGCGAGGAGGCTCTCCCAATTTCCGAACAGATTTCGACTGTTATTTTTCCTTGTTTTTAATTTTTCTGTTTTGACGTCAATAAATACATAAAAATACGCTGAATGAAGATTGTTGAGTTTCATTCATTGCCTCTTAAATGGTACGAATGTATATGGCGGGACACATACGATTTACTACAGAAAGCTTTACATTTGCTCAAGCAAAACAACCTGTATTTCAATCGACATAAGAGTTTTCGCTTGATGTATAGTCTGATTGTACGTACAATCCGGTATTAAGCAGCTTACATCAAAATATAGGGTAATTAGTTAAATGTATACAAGATGTCTACACGCGAATTTCAGCGGCGTCGTAACGTTTACGGCGATCTAAGATGATTGCCAAGGCTTACTTCTCGTAGATTCTTCGGCTATAGCCCGGATAAAGGCGAGCGATGCGATGACCGCTCGTGGGGGGATGATTGCCCCCCAAACGGCGACTTATGAACTTTGGCCGCATGGGTCAGCTAAATCATTCACGGTAATAGTTTATATCGTGAGGGGTCTAGAGTGAAGGTAGCGTCGAGTTGGTGTTAAATTTTTTGTCGCTTGCTGTTTTACTTGTTCATTTTTAATTTGTTAGGTGTGTGCTTATTTCTCTTATGGTATTCGATTCTTGATTTATAAAATAGCTATTCTGTTATTGAATTTAGTTCTTAGTGGACATATTTTTGATATATGAATATTTTTGGGTTGTGCTCCGAGGAATTGTTCCAATTAATTCCTGCTGCTAGCTTCCGTCGCCGTTCTACGCGACACAATATTCATCCTCATCATCTAGACCTTTGGCAGTCCATCACAGTGCATTTTTCTAGGAATTTTCTGCCACGCACTACTAAACTGTGGAATGAATTGTCGACTGCAGTGTTTTCGAATCGAAGCGATATCGAAACCTTCAAAAGAAGAACATATTCCCATTTAAAAGGCTGGCAACGTATCTGTGACTCATCTGGTGTTGTCTATGGGCAGCGATTATCGCTTACCATCAGGTGATCCGTTTGCTCGTTTGCTGCCCTATTCTGTAAAAATAAAACCTAGTTTATGATAAAATATCAATAGTTAGATACACTTGACTTTTAAGTGTTCGTAATTAACGGCAACATGTAAGCGTGAAATGGTTACATTATGATTATCGCGTACGTTCCCCGGAATCGGTTCCTTAAGATTTCCTCCACATTACGGCACGTCTTGGCGCGAGTTGTATGGAAATAGACGGCTTTGAAAGGCTTCTTCGCTTGGCGATAATATGTCTCCGGAGATACGTTGTGATGCGTTTGTGGTTCCACTGTCATTAGTTTAAGTCTGTAACTACTATTCTCGATGTTTTGCGGTTAGGTTTAATTTTAACAACTCAATAGTTACGTTGCCAAATATTTCGATTATAGTAAATAACATTATGGTTTTTATTAGATATAATGTGAACTTGATTAAACTTGTAAAGGAAGTTGAGCTCAGACTATTTATCTGAGGCCAGCTTCTAATTGACGACTGTAAAAATACTATATCGACGGTTAAAAGGAAATATGGCATAAGCGACATTTTGGTAAAAAATGAGTTATATATGTCATTGGACTCAAATTTTTCTGCTCTTTCGAATGCGCTTACTCTCATGGCTCTACGATGACTTTTTTGGCGTTTATGCCCAAGCAAAAAAAAAAAACATTTTCATAGTGTTATTTTAGCTAACAGACGAAAATTCTGGTCATTTTTGCTATAAAGGTGATTAAAATGCTATAAAGGTAAAACTAAGAATACCAGTAACTGTTCCATTTCTATCTGATTTTATAGCTGTTTTCAAATTTTTCTTGAGGGTTTTTTGAGATTTTCAAAAAACTGCTACCAGTTGAACATGCCCATCGCCAATGTAGCTTAGTGACGTCATTTTACAACAGAAAAAATAAGACATCCTTGGGGTAATTTTTTCACTGAAACGATTTGTTTTACGACAGATTGTCTGTACTACACGTCAGAGAGTTGGGTA
Organism: Scirpophaga incertulas; assembly: GCA_036419045.1. Taxonomy (NCBI): domain Eukaryota; kingdom Metazoa; phylum Arthropoda; class Insecta; order Lepidoptera; family Crambidae; genus Scirpophaga; species Scirpophaga incertulas. Next base: position 3,326,806 of record CM071640.1, on the reverse strand, counting down.
GCCTGACTTGACTTTCTCTTGCTAGTGATTACATATGTACAGATGTATCAAACTTAGTTATCGTCTCCAACTTTTATTAATGCTCTTGTCCCAGCCAAAACAAAAGGCAGTCTATAAACTTTGCAGCACGACACATAGGAACAGAGGGAGAGGTCTTTGTCCCCTCGCAGACGTGTCCACGGGCTTGCAGGTGGAAACTTGACGGGTGTCAAGTTGCAACCGCAAGTTACCCTTTATATTAGACTTACTGTTTAGTCAGTGCATAGACTACTTATGTATAGATGTGATTCTTGTTTTACTGTCTTGAGCATTGTGCCTAACGTCGGTATGTATTTTCAGTCCTACGGTATGTAATCTCTGTTATATGCATATACAGTCCAAATAAACTAAACGTAGTCTAGTGTTTAGTACCCCGGTTTCAAGGTGTCGCCATCTCTGAGGTCCCGGGTTCAAGTCCCGATGGGGGCAGATGTTTGTGTAATGAATGCGAGCATTTGTGCCTTAGTCATGGTTGTTATATGGTGTATATATTTTTCTATCAAATATATGTATATATTTATATTATATGTATGTCTATCCATTACCCTAGTTCCTGTAACACAAGACTTATAGAGCTTACTTTGTTTTAGGGTAATTGGTGTAAATGTAAGAAATATATGTAGGTGTAAAAAAAATTGGGTAGATTGTATCTCTTTATAGTATCAGTTTCTTAGCTGAGCAACATTGTAGAAGCAACAGTGTATCTGCACTTATTACTTTTGAAGATCAGTATCGTGTTTGTAGCACTGTCGCGGATTGCTCAAAAACGTTCCACACTCCAAAGTTTTCAACAACTTTTTGTACGTGTATGTGTGTGGGTATGGGTATACCTTCTTATGGGTATACCTTCACCGAAGTACCAGTGCTGCGGTTGCATAAAATTAAATAGGATCGTCGCATCTGTATGTCTGTAGTCTTTGTGTCGGAAAACTTGGAATGGGGTTAGGCTGTGGCGCGCGCAGGGGCGCAGCGCGGCGCGGCGGCATTCGGCAGTCCGCCCGCGACGCTGGCCAGAGTGGCACGCGGCTTATACGGCTACCCCATTTTATAACTAACTCTTAATTTTCCTATGTGGCCAGGCCGAGTTTAGTGAGAACAATTAAACATTGATTGCTGAAAATTTACACAGTGTTCTTGAATGAACCGTGACTGAACTGTCGTGTGGTCAGTTGAGTGCGGCGAATTCGAAGAGACGAAGGTTGGTATGGCGCGGTTTTGACTTGCCAGCATGCTTTCGGCATCCGATAGATGGCGCCCCCGAGCGGCGTCCGTATTGCAGTTGTAATGGTTCTGTAACATCCGTGGGATGTATTTTTTTATTCGTTATAATGTTTTTTAGGTATTTCATGTATGTGTGAGAATGATTTGTCCTATCTGTATAAAATATATGTACAAGTCAATCAAATATAAAATTAAAAGGACACAAAAATACATAACCTTATTATCTATTTTATACCCGCATTTGACTAAACGCTTATTCGATTAAATGCAAATTTTTACGATAATATTCGTGTAAGGTGATTTTACAGTGTATCTTACAATGATTTAATGCAGTGATTCCCAACGTGGTCTATATCGACCCCTTGGGGCTTATGACACAGGAGTCTATGTCAGCGAAAAACAAAGGACCATGAAATGTAAATGGGGGTCCACGATAATGGATCTCAACATACACTGATAGTACCTATTTATTTACATCATACTATCTTCTCATATAAAGACATATACATTATTAGCTTTCTGCCCGCGGCTTCGCCCGCGTGGATTTCGGGATTGGGTTTATAGAGGGTTAAGGGTCATAGCTTTTGCCCACGGCTACATATGCGCGGAAGTCGGTTTATGGCGCGAAGTTTTATGGCGCCTCTCGTGGGACTATCCGATTTTACGAGATAAAAAATACCGCAAAACCTTGCTCAAGAATCACTCTATCTATTGATGAAAACCGCATGAAAATCTGTGCAATAGTTTTTGAGCGATGCCTTTATTGCACCTCCCGTGGGATTTATCGGTTTTTCCGGGATACATCATAGTCTAGAACCTTCTTCAAGAATCACTGTCTATTGATGAAAACTGTAGGAAAATCCGAACAGTAGTGTTTGAATAGTCTTTATCGCGCATCCTACGGGATCTGTCGATTTTTCCGGGATAAAAAGTAGCCTATGTTACTCTCCATCCCTTCAACTATCTCCACGTAAAAAATCACGTCAATTCGTCGCTCCGTTTTGCCGTGAAAGACGGACAAACAGACAGACACACTTTCCCATTTATAATATTAGTATGGATTTATAAAAGTATCTATGAAGTAAAAAATTCATTATATTTATACAATTTTATACGTTGTAGGATATAAAGTCAAAGTCAAAGTCAAAATATTTATTTCAAGTAGGCAATTAGATATGCTCTTTTGAATAGTCCAATTTTTTTTTTCCCTACTACCCATTCGGACTTCTTTTAGTTATAGAGAAGAACGGGCGCAAGAAACTCTATAACTTTTACAGAAGCAACGACATTTACAAAAATATATATCGTTACCAAGTCATACAAAAGTCAACTTATAGGTACAAGTATAATTACAAAGGTTCATGGCAATGCCTGGTGGAACTAAGAAACATTAAGTCCAAGCATTCATGTCTTTTATATAATCAGTAACCGTATAATAGGCTTTGCTAATAAGTACACTTTTAACAATGATTTTAAATTTATTTAGGCTTAATTGTACAATATTGCTTGGAACTTTGTTGTAAAAACGCACACAGTTACCTCTGAATGAATTATTAATTTTATGGAGTCTAGTGTGAGGCAAATGTAATTTATTCTTATTTCTAGTATTGAAGCTATGGACATCACTGTTTTTACTAAATAAATGAATGTTTTTATGGGTATATATTAGATTTTCATAAATATATTGAGATACAACTGTCATTATACCAGTGTCTTTAAATTTATCTCTTAAAGAGTCTTGCATTTTTAGATTATAAATTGCTCGAATGGCCCTCTTCTGCAGCACAAATATAGTTTGAATGTCGGCAGCATTTCCCCACAGCAAAATACCATACGACATTACACTATGAAAGTAACTAAAGTACACCAATCTAGCTGTTTCTACGTCAGTTAATTGGCGTATTCTCAAAACTGCAAATGCTGCAGTGCTGAGCCGTTTTGATAGTTTATCAATATGTGGGCCCCACTGAAGTTTGGAATCGAGAGTAATTCCTAAAAATACTGTGGTGTCCACGAGGTCCACATTTCTATCCTTTATAATTACTTCGGTTTTCACCTGTTTTACATTTGGCAATACAAATTTGATACATTTAGTTTTACTTTCATTTAGAAGCAAGTTATTAACGTTAAACCAGTGGACTACTTTAGAGATTGCATAAGCATTCAATATCATATAGTAGGGGGTCCAGCCAAAACCGCAAACCATGACAAAGGGTCTACGACACAAAAAAAATCAGAAACCTCTAATTTAATGTAATTCAAGATAAGAAAATTCACTTGCTAGTTAAGTCGTAAATTCTTAACAATTTTCATTGTTGTATTTTGCATTCCTTTTTAGCGATACCACAACGGTAATATTAATACGCCTGTTTATTATTTAATTAGAAAAATATTATATTCTGTATAAATCATATTTAGTTATGTTAAAACTGATTTAGGTCTTTTGGCATTCAAAATATAATATTAATAAACGTCATCGATTTAAATTATTATTCAGTGTTCGTTTTGATTAATCTCTTATTTAGACTTGCGCTGATTCTATTATTTTATAATAATTATTAATGCCGTTATATTATTGTGAAAAAATTGTCAGAAAGGTGACTTTCATCAAATCAAATCAAATCAAAATTTACTTTATTCAAATATGACTTTATAGAAAGCTCTTTTGAATTGTCCATTTTTTTTCTCCTACCATCCATTCATGACTTATTTTTTAGCTGATAAGAAGAATAGGCGCAAGAAACTTATCAGCTTTACCAAAAGTAATAACAACATTTACAATAAATTATGTCGTTATCATACAATGTACATATGTGTTTACAATTTATACTGGAAAACTAATATATACAATTTAGAATGCAATATCTTCAAATCAACACCAAGCATTGGCATCATTTAAATATTCATTGACTTTGTAATAGCCCTTACTCATTAGCGTCTTTTTAACATGTACCTTGAACTTATGAAAAGGCAATTCAGCTACACTATGTGGAATTTTGTTATAAAAATTTATACATTTGCCCACAAACGAACGTCTAGTTTTTTGTAGCCTGTACGTTGGAACAGCAAGTTTATTTTTATTTCTTGTGTTTAAATTGTGCATTTGGAAATTAGTATGAAATGTGTGACATCCTGTGTGACGTACTTCATCACAATTAAAATTGCATTCGAGCAGTCCCTTCGTAATGTGTATCAAAATATTCAATAGGCTTCCTATACACATTAGAAATATGTCAGAGGAAAAAATATACTTAAAACAAATAAAAACTTTACTGATTCAAAAGTGCTATTATTCGGTACAGGAATATATGTGCGACCAAAAACTATAAAAACTTAAACAATGACATAGTAAATTGAACTAAAAACTATATAATAAAATGCACAAAAATACTTAAATACATATAAAATTAAATTGAAATAATATATGATTTATAATCGTAAATTCCACAAAATAATTAATAAAAATGAATATAACAATGATACTTAATATAATAATAATCTAATTAATCATATAACAGATAGCTAAATATACATTCTTCATACATACATTTATTTATAAATAAAAATTATATATTAACATAAAGTAATTCTGTAAGTCAGTTAGCTCATTATTATTTGATTTTAAGTATGTTTTGTCAGTATATTTTTTTTTTAAATTATTTGTTAATATGTAAGTATCTTACACCCCCGTCTTTCCAGTTTTTTATATCTCTCCGTCCGTAGGTTGTCTGGAAGAGATCGCTGTTTGAGCGATAAGACCGCCAATTGTACTAGTAATTTTAAGTGTATTATGTTATTTTCTTCTCTCTGTTTTGTGGTGTATGTACAATAAAGTGTTATCTATCTATCTATCTATCTAATATAGAGATAATACATAAGAAGAGTGTTTAGACTTACGATCATTTGACATAGTAATATTCAGTTATGGTTTTCTTTTATTTTTAATAAAAATGATAAGTCATCCTCTCTCCTACATTTGCTGTGCCCGACAGGGTCCATAATGTACAGAATATTTATAAAACCTATGATTACCATTGTGGAAAGCAAAATAAATGAAATGAGAAAAGACAATTTTTATACACATAAATCAAATTTTCATAAATATACTGGCCCGCTAAAGTCATTATATTATGGTATGGTATTAATTCTCATGGTATGGTCACGTATTAAGAAGAGAATGTTACGGACATGAAAGTGGACGGGCGTGTGAGGAGAAGAAGACCGAAGAAGGATAGATAGACTGTGTGAATGTTGATATGTTGCAGAAAGGAGTGAGTATTGAAATGGGGAGTGATAGAGGAGAGTGGAACAGAAGACATGTTGCTCTGATCCCAAATAAAATTGGGAACCGGCCAAAAAAAAGAAGAAATACAAAAAGTATTTCTGCTTTCTCTTGCCCTATTCTCTCTCTTCTCTTGAAATATGTTTTATTGTCAATGTCTGTACACGCGAGCGGAACTATTTACGTATGGTTTATAAATGAAGTGGAAGTCACATTTGGTAATTATCCATTTTGGCAAAGTTATATAATAAATCTGTCGAACAGATTTTATATACTCGGAGGAATTTCTGCTCATTTCTGTTTAAATTTGAACTCAAAGCAGGTGAGTTTAATCAAATTTTCAGCAAAAGCTTGGGATTACGTTCAGGAGCCTTTCGTCGTGGCGGTTTTACGCGTTCCGAGTTTTTCCCCCGGCCATAAATCAATTTATGCCGCTAAGCCGATGGAGCCCGAAACGCGAAGAAACTTTGCGTTATTGCTGTTTGACCGGCGATTCGATTTGAATATACTCGTTAGTAAACGAATATTATCCTTATGCAAACACAAAATAAGATTCTTTTTAATTTGGCGCTGCGTAGAGATGTAGCTTCGCTATGTATCCTCTATCAATTATATTACGGGGAGTGCTCCGAGGAATTGTTCGGATTAATTCCTGCAGCTAGTTTCCGTCACCGTTCTACGCGACACAACATTCATCCTCATCATCTAGACGCTTAAAATATACAGTTATATATATATACTGTGGAATGAATAGGCTTGTATCCACTATGAACAAATCTGATGCATTAGGTTGCATAACTATTAAGATGATCATTTAATTATGAAAAAACGAAGTTTTATAAAATAATAACTTTTGATTATTTATATTTTTATAAAATAAAATTGCACAAAATAAGCCATAAGTCACGTGACAGCAAACACCAATTAAAAAGTGTTACGTCCGTCGTAACACTTTTTAATTGTGTGAAACGTCAAAGTCGAAATGTCATTCCCAAGTGTCTTGTGGAAGTGCGAAAAAGAATGGGCATCATTCCTTCTCGCGAGTGTCAGCCACTTTTTACGTATCTGCTGATTGTTTGGCACGTATATAAATAATTTTTTTGGTGTTTTTATACTTGTGCTTGTACACTGGGGCACTATGCAGTACTTGTAATACGATGAATCCATTTTTTATTAAAATAACTTCACAATACCGAATATTCCGATACTAAAACAGCCGTGTTTTGCACGGCGTGACGTCATTCAAGACGCCATGACAGTCATGAGCGTTTTTGATGACTAATGTCAAATATTCAATTAAATGCAAAATTATTCTTATAAATAAGCATTTTTTTTCAAAAATAATAATTATTTTGTATCGAATAGGCATCAAGGTATATTAGTATCTAACTACTGAAATTTAGGCAACAAGCCTATTGTCGCCTGCAGTATTTTCGATTCGATGCGACATCGAAACCTCAAAAAAAAAGCATATTCTCATTTAAAAGACCGGCAACGCATCTGTGACTCCTTTGGTGTTGCGGGTGTCCATGGGCAGTGGTTATCGCTTACTATCAGGTGATCCGTTTGCTCGTTTGCTGCCCTATCCTATAAAAATCTTTACTTAACGCAGTCGATGAAGGATAAATTGCGAAATTGTGTGATAACTGATAAGGGAAATGTGCGGTGTCAAGGAAGTTCTTAGTGACAAAAATCGAGAAGAGAATGCTTAGATGACACATAGAAAGATGGGTTTATAAATTCACTAGCGACCCGCCCCGGCTTCGCACCGGTGCAGTGAAAAAATGGTTATGGTGGGTTATCCCTAAGAGATAGACATATACCATCGCGGACTTTTTTGTGGATTTTTGTAAGTTGTACAATACTGTAGTACATTATTTTGGTCTATCTCGTAGGGTTCAGCCAGCGTTTGCAATATAAGCACAAAAAAACGTGCTTATTTACGACATCACATTAGAAACCTTTAAATTTATCAGTGTTTCTCTACTATATTATGCATTTATTATACATACAAACCTTCCTTAAGAATCACTCTATCTATTAAAAAAAACCGCGTCAAAATCCGTTGCGTAGTTTTAAAAGATCTAAGCATACATACGGACATACAGCGAAAGCGACTTTGTTTTATACTATGTATTGATGATAAGGCAAATGTGAATCGGGCAGTTGGTAGGGAACGACTTGACGAGCATACTTGCACCAAATAGGTCAAAGAATGTCAGATCTAGAGTACCCGTAACCGACGACCGTGCATAAATGTATTATTGAACATCAAGGAAGCTAGAGAAGTATGTTTGGATAGTAGCAAGTGGTAAACTGCGATCTCTGCCCACCCCCATGGGAAATATTCGTGAGTATATGTATGTATGTTTTTGAGTACAGGCAGTCCTCGTACTTACGGCATGTTAGGTTCTCGAAATACGCGACGTAAATCGAAACGACGTAAGTCGAGACATATTTTTCATATGTTTACATGTAAAACTCAAGGGTTAGGTTCCACACGGACTCGAAATAATAAAAAAAACTGCATTTATAACAAAGGACGTACTTTATTATTAAAAGTAAGTTCTTAAAATAATTATATATTATGCACTTATGAAATTGCTAGTTATTTTTGGTATTTGTGTGTTATTAATTTCAATAATTATTATAAAACTTATACATATGTAATGATCTATATAAATAAAAATGAATTGTTGTTCGTTAGTCTGCTTAAAACTCGAGAACGGCTGGGCCGATTGAGCTGATTTTGGTTTTAAAATGTTTGTCGTAATCCAGGGTAGGTCTAAACGGTGAGCAAATAAGGAAAAATTGCGAGTAAGATAGAGTAAGACGACAATTTCATTTTCCCATATAAAAGTTGATCACTTACTTTCTGTCAAACATTTGACGGTATTTCTACTCTCAGTTCCACTCGAATTGAAGAACGCATTAAAACAAGACTTTTGAATCGACAACATAATATCAACTTTGCTTATAACATCGTGTATTTAAATTTCAAAATATAAAAATAATTAATGTGTTGACATTATTTGATGGGTGCCAACCTTACAGTGTTACTATCTCTCAAAAATATTTTTATTATATTGTTTTGTCATCTCATGTAAAAAGAACCCATGTATCCGAACTTTCCATTGTTTTATCCATATAGACCAGGTTATAAGCCTTTAAAAATAATAAAAAGCGAAAAAAAATACAGTATTATACGAACTTTGATGTTATGTGAAAAAAGTGTAAATGCAAAAGTTTTAGATGTTTTTATTACCTACAACTTTGCCATTTGATTTTTTTCAATAGGACTTTTAGTTTTTCCGGAAATCGAGAAAAACCGTTTTTTGTGAAAAAGTATTGTGTCGTGTGTTTGTGACTTACTAAATATGCCTCCAATAATTAGGCGGTACGAAGTTCACCGGGTCAGCTAGTAAATAATAAATTAAACTTTTGTCTTTAAGAAACTATCAATTCTAGATTGCTTGGCTTCTTTCTTCTTGCTATCATACAGATCTTGGTAACAGTGATAGGCTGCACAATTTGTGCACCTTGCGACAAGTGAATTCTCCGATATGCCGGAAATCGAAACAAATGACGTATGCTTGAGGAATAGTGTCAAAACATTGTTCGACGTAACTTGAAACGACGTAAATCGAAACGACGTAAGTCGAGGACCGCCTGTATATGTATGTATGTTTGTGTATGACTGTTCGTCTGTCGCTCAACGTCAAAATAACTTACCCGTAACCGACGAGCGTGCAAGTGTTGATGTATGTCAAGAAAGCTAGAGAAGTATGTTTGGGTGATAGCAATTTGGGGTAATATCTGGCGATTCATTGGTATTATTTTTTATCACGGCAAAACGTGTTTTCTAGAAGAAAGTTTTGGTATAAGGCAGACGTAACCGCGTAAAGCTAGTTCATCAATACATAGTATAAAACAAAGTCGCTTTCGCTGTATGTCCGTATGTATGCTTAGATCTTTAAAACTACGCAACGGATTTTGACGCGGTTTTAATAGAGTGATTCTTAAGGAAGGTTTGTATGTATAATAAATGCATAATATAGTAGAGAAACACTGATAAATTTAAAGGTTTCTAATGTGATGTCGTAAATAAGCACGTTTTTTTGCGCTTATATTGCAAACGCTGGCTGAACCCTACGAGATAGACCAAAATAATGTACTACAGTATTGTACAACTTACAAAAATCCACAAAAAAGTCCGCGATGGTATATGTCTATCTCTTAGGGATAACCCACCATAACCATTTTTTCACTGCACCCGTGCGAAGCCGGGGCGGGTCGCAGTAATAAATAAAATATACATTTCCATGTTGTCGGTCTCTGGAAACTCATCCAATTAAAGGTATCGTAAACAGATTGTTCGCTGTTCGGTATTCATTTTTAAGGGTGCTTGAGAATCGTAGGGTACTCGTAGAATGTTATCGGGTACATCGCCGACAAGCAAGAAATCACTCCGGCTAAGGTTTAATTGGACATGAACAAGGAACAGTGAGCGCCCAGTCGTGGCCATGTCATTGGAGGCGCTTACGACACAATTACCTAATTGTTCGATCAGAACGAGATAGATGACAACAATTTGGTATTAATAAATGAAGAAGGGTCGGTGGTGCTTTGGTCTCGGCACTGCTCTTCGAATCGTGTGATTCAGGGGATTTCAAGCGTCTAGTAATGATGGTCTTTCCATACAAATTATTATCCCCTGTGTACTATGTGTGTACCAAACTGTGACTTTCTGTGTACCAAATTTCATTTAAATTGCTTCAGTGGTTTTGACGTGAAAGCTCGAGAAACAGAATCACTTTTGCATTCAAAATCAAAAATCAAAATAATCTTTATTCAACAAAGACCTTTACAGGCACTTATTGACGTCAACAGACAAAACAAAAAAACAAAGCTTTAAAAAAATACAAAAACCTTGTCCGTACGTACGAATAAGGAAAAAAAAGAAAAAAATTGACTCGACACCTGTTCGGAAATTGGGAGAGCCTTCTCGAGAAGAACAGGCAAGAGACTGAAGGTCTATTTTTTATCTCCTCTTTACAATGTTAATAATTACAATAATATAATATAAAAATACAATATAGTATAAGATACAATCATACCTAATACGATTACAGTCGTATGTATGTTTACATACAAAAATAATACAAACATGGCTCTATGAATAGTGTCGGCGATAGAACCGTACTGCCGTTATAGACAAAAAGCAGAGATGTTGATTGACATTGTTATTCTGATTATTGTTCAAATTAGTTTCCTCCTTGTATAGTTTTTTTATATTATTTTGTATTTAATATGCAAAATATACCGATTTAGTTAATTATATTGAGTTTATTTTGTCATCGTGTACATGTTTGGTCCTTCGAGCCGGATCAATATCGCAGCCGGCTGCTATACGTACAATATTAGGTTGGGTTCTCTATGGCCCGTTGTCACGTGACGTAATACCAATAAATTTTATCAACTATTTTACACATTTTGAGGAAGATGGGAGAAAAGCAATCACTCGAAGATCTCATTAAAAATAATTATAAGCTTGATGCGATTGGTATTAAATCACGTGAATCTTTTAATAAAGAGGAATTAAGAGCTATTCGAATTTTAGAAGAAACGACTCGTCGTTTACCCAATGGTCGTTTCGAAGTAGGACTGTTGTGGCGAAACGATCATCCTCAGTTGCCTGACAGTTACCAGCAGGCGGTTACAAGATTAAATAGCTTAGATAGGCGTTTTAGGAAAGACTCAGTTTATTTCGAAGCGTATAAAACGAATATAGAAGCGTATGTAAAAAAGATTACGCAGTGCAGTGTGAGAATACTTATAATGATCACACAGATTTACATCGGTGGTATTTACCTCATTTTGGGGTTACTCATCCGCACAAACCAGGTAAACTTAGAATAGTTCATGATGCTGCTTCTAAGTCTTCCGGGAAAAGCTTAAATTATTTTTTATTACCTGGGCCGGACTTGATTCAATCATTATTAGGAATTTTATTTAGATTCAGGCTGGGGCAAATAGCGATGACAGCGGATATCCGTGAAATGTTTTCTCAGGTAAAAATAAGACCCATGGACCAAGACTGTCAACGCTATTTGTGGAGACCCGATGGGTCTGATAGCGAAATCTGTGAATACAAAATGACATCATTGATTTTCGGTTCAATTTCGTCACCTTGCTCGGCAATATTTGTTAAAAATAAAAACGCCAAAGAACACGAACAGATATTTCCTGATGCAGCTAAGGCGATTATTCAAGACCATTATGTCGACGATTATTTAGGTAGTGTCGATAATGTCGAAGCCGCGGCTCAATTAGCAAGTGATATAGTTTCTAATACATGGTAAATGCGGCTTTGAGGTACGCGGGTGGGTCTCAAATAATCCAGATGCACTAAAATTATTACCTGAAAACCTAATCAAGGACAATGTGTCTACTGTAAATATGGATTTGGTGAATTTAGAAACTAATAGTGTAAATATTAGAGTTTTAGGTATGATATGGAATCCTTCGAAAGATATTTTTAATTTTGTTGTTGAATCAAAATATAAAGATATTCAAAATCTTACGAAGCGTCAGGTTTTGCGCGACCTGATGTCAATTTATGACCCACTAGGTTTTTTAGCTCCAATCATTACATGTGGTAAGATTTTATTTCAACGGACTTGGAGAACAGTATCTGATTGGGATATTGTATTGCCTGAAATCGATCAGGTACAGTGGAAGGCCTGGTATATTGATCTTGAAAATATTCAGAAGCTAGAAATACCACGTTGTTATTTTTCAAGGTCCGATTTTTTTGAAATGGAGCTACATATGTTTACTGACTTCAGTGAACTGGCATATTCATGTGTAGCTTACTGGAGGTGTACTTATCCTGATGGTTCAGTTACTTTATCTTTAATAGGCGGTAAAGCTCGCGTATCTCCTTTAAAAACCAGTGTCGATTCCGCGCCTGGAATTGCAAGCAGCGTTGCTTGGTTCGAGATACGCACAAACAATTGTGGAAGAACACCAACATGTTGTAGCTCGTAGATTTTTTGGTGTGATTCCAGAACTGTATTGGCGTGGATTCGAAGCGAAGCTCGTAATTACAAACCATTTGTTGCGAATCGCGTGGGTGAGCTTTCAGACTTAACTCAACCCCATGAGTGGCGTTGGGTCTCATCTGAATGTAATGTTGCCGACGATGCCACGCGTGTTACTTTTAAGTTAGAATCTCTCAAGCGATGGCTTAATGGGCCAGATTTTTTACTGCTTTCGGAAACGCATTGGCCTAGAGAACCTCAGGAAAAAATACTTGAATGCGTCGCCGAAATGAAATCGCAATACACACCTGTTTTTGTAAATACTTTTGATATTTTCGATTGTACTAGATTTAGTAGTTGGCAAAGGTTGTTGCGCATAGTAGGAAGATTATACCAATTTTTGCGAATACTTAAATCAAAGCCACACTCTGACATGTTCCGTCAAGGAAAAGGGCTGGTGCCATTACTAGCAGAAGATATAGATCGAGCTGAAAAATATTTATTGCGGATTAGTCAGGAAGAGTCTTTCGCTAATGAGTTGCAAGCGTTACGTTCTGGCTGTAATTTTTCTAAACAAAGCAAATGCAAAAACATAGATATTAAAATCGATAGTGAAGGCTTACTTCGTTTGCGTGGAAGAATTGGAGCTGCGCCAGATATAAGCACATTCAGTAAAGAGCCGATACTTTTAGATGGTCGACATCATATTGTCAAGCTTCTCATAACCGACTTTCATATTTGGGCTAACCATACCAGCAATGAAACCGTTGTCAATGAGGTTAAAACAGCGTTACTGGGTTCTGAGACTTCGTCCAACAGTAAGGTCTATTGCCAGAAACTGTCGATTTTGTAAAGTGCGAAAAGCTACAGCCATAGTTCCGCTGATTGGTGATTTACCTGACATACGTTTGGAACATCACGTGAGACCTTTTACAAATGTGGGACTTGATTACTTTGGCCCAGTTGAGGTCACAGTAAAGCGCTCTAAAGAAAAACGTTATGTAGCGCTTTTTACATGTTTGGTTGTCAGAGCGGTGCACTTGGAGATAGTTGGTAGTTTGACTTCGGATGCTGCAATAATGGCACTTCGATTTATGGCACGTCGAGGTTGTCCGTCTGTTATTCTTTCCGATAATGGAACTGCCTTCGTGGGTGCAGACAGAGAACTGCGTAAAGCTTGGGAGGAAATTGATCATACGCAAGTTCATAACTTTGCGGCTTCAAGAAGGATTACGTGGAAGTTCATTCCCCCGCTTCTCCCTTTATGGGCGGCGCTTGGGAACGCCTTGTGAAGAGTGTCAAGTCAGCTCTGTCAGCCACATTGAAATCCAGATCACCTCGAGATGAGGTCCTCGTAACCTTGCTTTATGAAGCAGAGCATATAGTTAATTCACGACCCCTGACTCACGTGGCGGTAGATATCAAAACTTCTGAAGCTTTAACTCCCAATCATTTTCTCATTGGATCCTCGTCCATGCTCCAAGGAACTCCAAATTTAGATGACCGGGATTTGTTGCGACGTTTAGACTGGAAGAAAGCATGTAGACTTGCGGATCATTTCTGGACTAGATGGGTCCGTGAATACTTGCCATATTTAGTACCTAGACGTTGCGCAGCTAGTGGTACACCTTTGCCAAAACAGATTTCCGTTGGGGACGTCGTACTTATATGTGACAGTAATTTGCCTAGAGGATTATGGCCCGTGGTAAGATTATTCGTGTCTATTCGGGTAAAGATGATATTATTCGAGTCGCAGATGTCGAGACAGCCGGTGGTGTGCTTAAACGTCCCATACGGAAATTAGTTAAGATTAGTTAGTGGTTTGTATTATTTTTAAAGTGTTAATGTTTTGAAGTGTTAATGTTTTGTTTTCTTTTGACTACTGTGTAATCGCCTTTTAAGTTTTTTTTGTAAGACTGTTGCCTTACGGAGAGGGCTATGTCGGCGATAGAACCGTACTGCCGTTATAGACAAAAAGCAGAGATGTTTGATTGACATTGTTATTCTGATTTATTGTTCAAATTAGTTTCCTCCTTGTATAGTTTTTTTATATTATTTTGTATTTAATATGCAAAATATACCGATTTAGTTAATTATATTGAGTTTATTTTGTCATCGTGTACAATAATCAGAATAACAATGTCAATCAAACATCTCTGCTTATTGTCTATAACGGCCAGTACGGTTCTATCGCCGACATAGCCCTCTCCGTAAGGCAACAGTCTTACAAAAAAACTTAAAGGCGATTACACAGTAGTCAAAAAAAAAAACATTAACACTTCAAAACATTAACACTTTAAAAATAATACAAACCACTAACTAATCTTAACTAATTTCCGTATGGGACGTTTAAGCACACCACCGGCTGTCTCGACATCTGCGACTCGAATAATATCATCTTTACCCGAATAGACACGAATAATCTTAACCACGGGGTCATAATCCTCTAGGCAAATTACTGTCACATATAAGTACGACGTCCCCAACGGAAATCTGTTTTGGCAAAGGTGTACCACTAGCTGCGCAACGTCTAGGTACTAAATATGGCAAGTATTCACGGACCCATCTAGTCCAGAAATGATCCGCAAGTCTACATGCTTTCTTCCAGTCTAAACGTCGCAACAAATCCCGGTCATCTAAATTTGGAGTTCCTTGGAGCATGGACGAGGATCCAATGAGAAAATGATTGGGAGTTAAAGCTTCAGAAGTATTGATATCTACCGTCACGTGACAACGGGCCATAGAGAACCCAACCTAATATTGTACGTATAGCAGCCGGCTGCGATATTGATCCGACTCTATTTTCCTTACTTACCAGCAGATTCCAATCACTCAACCCTATTAAAATCTTAGGGGATGCGTCGTCGTAGGTAAGCTCCCTACAAATATCATCCAAGTAATCGTACTGCTTAATATCGTCTATACGAATGCTCTGTGATGTAAGACACAAATTTTGTAGAGTTCTCGCACCACAAATATCATAGAATCGCGAATTATTATTTCTCCCTCTAATTTGAAAATTAACTAACTTAGATGTTACACCATATTTACAGCCATTTATACTATTTAAAGACACTTTCACTTGAGTGCCAAACAAGTCCTAATAAATCTGCCACATCAGCATCGATAAGTGTAGTCGTAGATCCGTCATCGAGCAAAGCAAATGTATTAAATAATCCTTAGGCCCACGTACAGTAACTGGTAATATTTTTAATAATATCTTATTATTGTTTGTGACGGGGAACGAATTTATATTATTATTGAGAACTGACAACGGCTGTTCATTTTTTACTTGTAAGTTTGACGTATCCGTGTTATCAATACTTACCAACTTGCCCGTACTGTCAGGTAAATTTTGACACAGCGACATATTTTCAATTGAATTTTGACAGTCAATACTATGAATATTTTGAGATGAATGATGTAGAAGTGTATTATGATCTGACTTACATATATTACAGATTTTAGTACATTTCTTCCAAAATCAAAATCAAAATAATATTTATTCAACATAGACCTTTACAGGCACTTATTGACGTCAACAAACAAAACAAAAAAAAAAATAATAAATAAAAAAAAAAAAACCTTGTCCGTACGTACGAATAAGGAAAAAAAAAAAGAAAAAATATATTGACTCGACACCTGTTCGGAAATTGGGAGAGCCTTCTCGAGAAGAACAGGCAAGAAACTCTGAAGGTCTATTTTTTATCTCCTCTTTTCAATGTTAATAATTATAATAATATAATATAAAAATACAATATAGTATAAGATACAATCATACCTAATACGATTACAGTCGTATGTATGTTTACATACACATATAAAATAATACAATATTATAAATAATGTACCAAACATGGCTCTATGAATAGTGTCCCTATTCCCAAATACTGTGATCATTTAGATAGTCACTTACTTTATAATAACCTTTACTCATGAGTGTATTTTTGATATGGATTTTAAATTTATATAAAGGTAAATCAATGACACTTTGCGGAAGCTTGTTAAACATAGATATACATTTCCCCAAGAACGAACAGCTAGTTTTATGGAGTCTGAACATTGGAACGGCAAGTTTATTTTTGTTTCTAGTATTCACATTATGTAGATCACTGTTTTTATTGAATTTATTATAGTTTCTATATACAAAAAACTAAATTATCATATATATATTGACTAGCTAAAGTTAAAATATTAATTTCTTTTGAACAATTCTTTTAGGGATTCTTTAGCCCGTAAACAGTAAATAGCACGAATCGCTCTTTTGTAAAAGGAAAATACTTTCAATGTTAGCCGCTGATCCCCATAGCAGCAGTCCATAGGACATAACACTATGAAAGTAGCTGAAATAAACAATTCTTGCCGTTTCAATCATGATATCCTTTTTTCAAACATCTACGACATATTTTTGTTTGCTGAACCACGTCACCCGTTCGTCAATCGATAGCGCAATGAATTTACTACATTCCTTAATGCTATGATTTGATGAACAAAAATATACAATTAAGTGATGATGAGCTCTTTACATTAGATGGAGACGAAGCTAAATGATACGATACATTAGGTTTAGTCGTATTGATTTTATTATGATGAGATGGCTGAAATTGAGGTTTTACAGACTGTACATCAGATTTAACTACTAAATGAGATGAAATACCACCACAGAACAAAACGTTGCCACCAAAGCGACTTGTTTACTGGATTCTTCTTCAAGAAAATCTGCCAATAAAACCAGCTGTGGTTGCCCTTGAACATGATGAAAGGCAGCATAATCACACCATTTGCTCTGTAATAAGGGAGTAAATTTTAATACGACACTATGCAACATTTCTGGTGAATAAATATATTGTATTTGGTCCACCATTTTAATAACACTTATACAGTTTCGAAGAGTAGTTGCAAATAAATGTAAATCTTCGACGTTTCTACCCAATTTCGGTAAGGCACGTAAAGTTGAAATTTGGTGACACACGATTTGCTCAGGTCTAGCAAATTGCAACTCGAGAGCTTTTAAAAACCATGTCAGGCTCAGACGTGGTCAGTAATAAAGGCATCACGACCTTTCGAGCTTCTCCCTGTAAAGCCGATCTTAACCTAGATATATTTTCAATATTAGAAAATTTCATTTTGGTCTCATTATAACTCTCTTTAAAAAGAAACCATTCCAAACAATCACCCCTATACGATGGCAGCTCTACAGCTGGGCATGAAACACTGCTCTTAGCGGCCAAAGCACTAATCGCATTGGCGAGTTGGTGAATATCATTACTACTGGCTTGTGCATCTGCTCCAGGAACGCAATGCGCAACACGCGACGTGCTGCACAATCCTAGCCCCGTAGGGTTCAGTAATGCGCTCTGATTAATATTAACAAACTCACTTACCTGCGTTTGTTTAACTACCTCGTCAACCCACGCTTTCGTACCAATACTACCACAAGAATGCCGACTTCTCGATCCAGAATGTCGACTACTCGCCTCCTCCCTTGCAACCGCCATCTCGGTTTCAAGCTCTGCTTTCGCTAGTGCCTCTTTTATGGCTATCGCTTCCAGCTTAAGGTCTGCCATTTTCTTTTGATATTCAAGCTGTGCAGTTTTCTCTTGCACCAAAATAGAAGCTCTTGAAGACTTAGATCTATATGACTTCTTTGAACTTTTTTCCTGATCTTCTTGCATAGTTTCCGATACATTATTCTTACTGGAGCACGGCTGAGTTTCTTTCGTCATTGCGCTCTTTGATCGAGTGATCATGTCTTCATAAATAAAATTATTATTAATATATCGCCGTTCAATTCTATGGCAACGAAGGACCAAACATGTACACGATGACAAAATAAACTCAATATAATTAACTAAATCGGTATATTTTGCATATTAAATACAAAATAATATAAAAAAAATATACAAGAAGGAAACTAATTTGAACAATAATCAGAATAACAATGTCAATCAAACATCTCTGCTTATTGTCTATAACGGCCAGTACGGTTCTATCGCCGACAAATAGTGTCCCTATTCCCAAATAATACATTAATACTATATACTGGATTTACATGGCTAAAATTTGTCTTAAGTTTTCGAAAACATCCATCATTCATTAATATGCATGTTCTACTTTTATCCCACACCAAATGGGGTTGGTACAACTGCTTTTTTTCCTCAGGAGAGTAGGGCTGAGAATCCTCACAAGGAGTACGAAACGTGTCCAGGATACCCCCGCAACGGCAAGTGTCACGGAGGTAGGGTTGCCAACTTTTTTTTAGCAGTAATAAAGTATATCTGATTTTGAAGGGGTAAATAAAGAGTATGCATTTATAAAAAAGAGTATCATTTATTTTTATCTTTTAAAAAGGTATTTTTTAGTACTTCTTGCGGCACATAACAAATTTTCATTATTTTTAAAGATATTGAATGAGTTTGATTAAATTCAATGAAGCTCTGTTTCTCTCTTCTCGCCACTTCACATTCATGACCGAAAATACTCTTTCTGTAAATGCTGAAGTGGCGGGAGCAGAGAGTATATAGTTAATATTTTTTTAAACAATCAAATTCATGAGGACATTATTTAAAAATATATTGCCATTTTTCAGCGGTGTATTTATTGTATAAAGTCTGTTGTTATTAAAGTTCAATAATAATTGTTTAAGAGGTTTTAATTACTGTTTTGTTGTATAGCCAAAATAGTTGTCTTTCAGTCTTTGCTGTAATTCTTATTTTTAATTTTCCATAATACCAAAAACAATTGTGACAGGAACGTTCGAATTTGGATTGAGAAATCGGCGATACCAACATAATAATAGTAAAATAGTGGACTTTTTTTATTCTAATTAAGGTGTTTGCGTATATTACAGACGTGCACTAAACATTTTGTAAAAAAGAGTATTTTTAGCGTACTTTATTAGTGTTATAGATTATAGAGTACGACCACATGATATACAGGACAATACTCTATTTAGAGTACGGTTGGCAACCCTACACGGAGGTTACATCGGACTGCATGCGACCAGAGCGGTCTGACCACGTGACCTACCGACTAAACTCAGCCTGGCCTAGGTTCTAAGAACCATATAGGCAAATCATGGGGGCACTGGTACAACAGGTTTCATCCACTCTTCAGTTTTATTTCAGTTCATGTCTGTGTTATTTATTTATTTAAAGGTTTATTTATATACTAGCTTTCTGCCCGCGGCTTCGCCTGCGTGGATTTCGGGATTGTCGTCTAATAGAGGATTAAGGTCATAGCTTTTGCCCACGGCTACATATGTGCGCGGAAGTCGGTTTATGGCGCGAAGGTTTTATCGCGCTTGCCTGTGTGGGACTATCCGTTTTTCCGAGATAAAAAATACCGCAAAACCTTGCTCAAGAATCACTCCATCTATTGATGAAATCGCATGAAAATCTGTGCAGAAGTTTTTTGAGCGAAGCCTTTATTGCGCATCCCGTGGGATCTGTCGATTTTTCCGGGATAAGAAGTAGCCTATGTTACTCGGGATAATGTAGCTTCCCAAAGGTGAAAGAATTTTGAAATCGATCCAGTAGTTTCGGAGCCTATTCATTACAAACAAAACAAATCTTTCCTCTTTATAATATTAGTATAGATTTAAAGGTTATTTATATAAAAGCATTTGACAATAGTACAATCGTATAAGAAACTTATCTAGTATACAAGCCACTTAAAAGTATACACAACATTTAATTATTAAAATCTAAAATAATCTAAAATAACACGAAAACATAGTATAGAAAAAACATAAAAATTGAATTAAATGATTTATTGAATAATTAATAGGTAATAATTAATATGATAAGTAGAGATCGGATAATCGGATGCATATTTATCTAAAGTTAGTTTAAGACAAAGTATGGAAACGGCTTTTTATTGTTTTGTTAAATAAAAATCCGGGATTATAATTATTTAATTGGATAACCGGATGTTTATTTATTTACCTAATTTAGATTTTGACAAAGTATGGAACTGTCTTTTTATTTTATTTCCATAAATAAAAATCCCGGACTTCACACTCATTAAATCGGAAGGTTAACTTCAGAGTGAGATACTAGACCATACTTACTCCCGGGCACCATTTTTGTTTTTTTATTCAATTATTTAATTGATTATTGTTTTAGTCAAACTAGCTCACTACTTTCGTATAACACTCTTCATGTAATAAATCGTACATTCATAAATCGCACGGGGAACTGAAACTAAACTTCATGTAAATACGTATGCATAGTTGTATAAATGAACCCGGAGTCTCGGTCTTTTGAAAATAAATACCACGTGCTAATTTAGTAATTTTCAAACAATATCACTACGTTAAATTTGCAGTCCCGTATTTTCCCGGGATTTTTATTTAACAAAATATATTTTAAAAAGCCGCTTCCATAATTTGTGAGCCAAAAATTAACTTTAGGTAAATATGCATCCGATTATCCGATCTCTAATGATAAGGTAATATAAAATAAAATGTCAATATGAAACAAATATAAGAATAATTAATATTTCAAGTATGCACAAATTTTAAACCCAAGTTTAGTGAGGGAACCATGGAAAAAATCCAGATCTGGTATAGATGCATTGCATTCATTAAATGTACTGCAGATACGACACAGTGGTGCGTGCCTACCAATGTTAGTCCTGCAGTTGGGGACTTGAAAAGTGTGAGTTATTGCTTTTTCTTGGCAAATGTCCGGGAATTGATATTTTTAGCCATGTCAAAATAAGTTCACATTTATGTCACCGTTAAAGCATTTTTTTAAAATAAACCTTTGTGTTCACACCTTTCATGCGTACATTATTCTTCACCTAATCCCTTCTTTGGCCTTCCTCGTCCTTGTACGTATAAGATTTTTCTGCTCTTAGTACTTCAATTTTTTTTGACGTCAATAACAATGACCATATTGAATAAACATTATTTTGATTATGTCTCTAAATTACGATCTGGAGCGTTATCTCCCAGCGAATTAGTCATGCGATTCGGTCGAAAGTTGAATCGTGAATTTAATCTATATGTGAATTTTGAATCTGAATTCTTGGTTGCTTTAAAGTTAAATAGTCACTAATATATGTACCTAATTTATATCGCAGAGCGATACAACATGAATAACTCGACAAGTACTGAGCTCATATCAGCTCACAATTCACTTATCTGAGCCAGAGTTGTAAACTATGTCGCAGATCGACTCGGCACATACATCGCTACGTTTGTAGATCTACGAGTATATCGCGCTTCATGCCTAGAGTACATTGACCTTCGTCACTAGTTTACGATTAACCGTCCGAACTTGAGTCTTATTACGTGCGTGTTACAGACTAGAGCGTTGGACTAGAGGTTCCCAAACTGTTTTGTGTCGTAGACCTTTTGCCATGTTTTTCCGTTTTAGGTAGACCCCCTACATACCTGATACTTCTTACAAAATTTCATAAACATGTATAACGAATTTTTTACTTCATAGGTAATTTGGTACAATATGGGTATCAAATAAAAGGGCTTGCCAAGAATAACTAGAAAAATAATGTGACGTCATTCTAAATCCAACATGGCGGCGCGTATCCAATATGGCGGACCAATTATTTTTAATGCACTCCTATAATATGGGTATCAAATAAAAGGGCTTGCCAAGAATAACTAGAAAAAAATATTAATTATTATTTATTATATATGTTACATACTTGCTACTAAAGTCTCCTTCTCACGGAGGTAGACGGAAGTCACCATTTTCCCTATCCCTCCTAACAACCCATAATCCCTAGCGTTCACTTCTACTCCACTTTCATTATGTTGTCAACAATATCAAACACCTAGAAATAACAATTTATTTATTTAAAGCTGACTTGTACTCTTCCCGACTGACTGAATACTGTCGCTGACCAAGTCATATCTAATCATTACACCTTTTAAAACCAAATGTGCAACTGTGTTTTTTTTTTTGTTATTGCTAAAGTTGACAAGCAAGCAGGCTGCCCACTTGTGGTAAGTGGTAACAGTCGCCTATAGTACATGTGGTTCCCACGAGATTCGCAGCAAATCTGCAAACCTCATAAGATCCACAGTGTACGTTGCCAACTTGTGACATAAGATGTAAAGTCACAGTACCCAGTAATTTCACTACCTATCTTACCCTTCACGCCGGAACACAGCAAAGCGAACCCTGCTGTTTGGCGGCGGAAATAGGTAAGACGGAGGTACCCAGGCAGACGACCCTGGTACAGAGTCTACCTCCTAGAAATGAGTTTCGCCACCCTGTGTTTCGCCAAGTGGCTCACTGTGCCATCTATTGGATAATGTCACAAACACAAAAGAGACAGTAGTCAAATCCGCAATCTATCATCATAGTATAACCTCAAGCATGAGAAGTAGAATTGCATATTTACATTACAATGACTGCGTATAATAATTAAGGTTTTAACAATTAATACTTTTATGCACGCTCGTCAGTTTTGGGTACTCCTGGTATACGAGATGTGTTGCAGAAAATATTTTTGAAATAGGTGATGAGCGATTAACAGTGATGTCTTTGATGTTGGTTTGCTTTCACAACTCGATTATTCAAGACAATGCCAGCCGGATCAGCGTGACTTGTCGGAATATGCCCTGGCGCTGCAAGTCAATCATCGCTGATTAATGACTTCCCCACGCCTTAACAAACCCAGCGCGTAGCGGTGTTTACGATTTATAATCACTTGATTAATGCCTAGTTTGCCCATTGAAAATAAAATTTATCTCTATCCATAGCCACGTGATTATAGAGTTATTAATTCGCATGATTTTATTATTGAAGTAGCGGACCAGACAGTCCGTCCAGAACCGTCACCCTGGTGGTAGTTCATTGTGAATAAAAAATAATTAATTGCAAAAAAGGTCCAAATAAACTATTACATTTTGTGACTATTCAATTTTGGAACGTGACATTAAATTCTCCAACGATGTATTATGTGTTCCAACGCACACACGCACGCTGTTTTAATAATGTTATATATAATTATATCTTAATTCCTTGTAATAAATGTTGTTTTTAAATTAGTCCTGCGACTTTGTTGTTTGACAGTATAAATAAGTAGCGTTATCTGATCCCCAACTCTGAACTGATACGGAGAATTATGTAATTATAAAACTCAATCCGGAATTCGTGATATTTTTTGAATTCCCAATTTGTCAACACATTCCGCTTTATTTTTCAGTAAGGCGTGTTTTCGGTAATAACGCGAAATGCTGTGGGCGGCATAAAAGGGTTTGCGATATTGCAAATGGAGTCACTGTTGCGTTCAGTGTATTAGACTGGTTTGGCGTGAGGGTAAGGGGAGAATTAGGGAACCGGGGCTTGTGACACGGCAGAACGGGGTTAATGGCACAAGGGGCATGCAACGCAACCCGCGCGGATCTGATTTGATGATCGCTAAGTGCCACTTGTCCTACGTGTTCATGGCAGTTAAAAAACAGGAAATATCATCTCGTACTAAATAGGTCGATAGATCAAATCTTGATATTCTGGGCTCCGACTTGTATGGGATCGTTTTAGTCTTAGAAGTTAAATACGGAACAGTGTGGGTTTTAATAAAAAAAATAAAGCAATATTAATTAACTGTACACCAAATGTAATTGAAAATAAACATGAGTTGAAGTGACTTGCCTATTGTACCTATTTTATCCTTTTTTTGCGAAGGGAAATGCTCCTTATGCACCATATCTAGAGTTGAGTCGTTCGTGAATGAATGCTTCAATTGGACTAGTCCACTTCGCAATTATATCTCCTTCACTCATTCATTCTGGTCCCAACTAGTTCCCAAAACACTTCTTTCACTGAAGGACAGTAAAGCGAACGGATAGATTACAAACATAGCGTGCGAGAGCGAGACAGTTGATTGGCTTGGCATCCTGTGGGTCAATTCCACTAACAAAATGAACCGATACCATGCCGCTTATCCAATCCGAACGCTAGAATATCACGTCATCTAACAATCTATGCAATTCTATTGGTTAAAAAGTAATGGTTCGGTTGTTGATTTGTTGTGGAATACAGGAACTAGAATCACCGGCCGGTCGGAGTCTACCTGCACACAATTTCATGTCTTATAGCGCAAACATTATGTTTAGTTTTACTTGAATAATTAGTTGAAGGAATAATTCGTTTATGAATAACTAGCTGACCCGCGCCCACTTCGTTGGGCATAATATTAATAATCCCCGAAGCGAGCACGAACGCGAACCGAATTAAACAGAAGCCATTGCGCGCCATCCGCTGCCCGTTTTTTCTCCGATTCACTTTGCAAAACGGACTACCACGTAAAAGCCTATTTATTTTTCGGTTTTTTATATAGCCTATGACACGCAGCAATAATGTGGCTTTCTATTGGTGAAAGAATTTTTAAAATCGGTTCAGTAGATCCCGAGATTACCCCTTACAATTTAACAAATATACAAACACACAAACTTTACTTCTTTATAATATTAGTATAGATTTCATATTCTTACTCTAAGTTCTAGTCTGAATGTGCATAATATATACGAGTGTGGCGTATACTAATCTAAATTCGTATGTAATATCTGAAAAATATGGTAAACATTTCAATAGTTTTTAGTAACTTTTAATTACTCCTGCATTATGTATCATACATGCATTTAGTTATGCAGTGAAATTGACTTAACGTCTCATACCTACATAAAAGAACTACGATACAGATGGACTAATTGGACTATACGAATGAAGTGACGTAAATGAACTAAGCGATAAGGTGACTCAAATGGACTACTGAAGTACTGAGCCATGTGAACTAGAAGAACTAAATGAACTAAATGAGTGATATACTTCATTTATGCCCAGTTTCTGAATACCTTAGCTAAGCTCTCAATAACTAATGATTCAACAAAGTTATCGAAAAGATAAACGTCTCATAACTGTCAGTGAGTTTCTGAATGCGGGACCGTGCTTTCAACAACTATGAAACAGTTAAGTAGTTCTAAATTATGTCACTAGATGGGTCTGTTCACAAAATATGAAATAAAAATTGACTTTGTTATATTAATTCATCCATAATTACAATTTAAACATTTATGACATGACAATGAAATATTTTTTAAACATTTCGATAGTATTGCCTGTATGAATCATACGCATAAATCGATAAAATAAAAAGATTATAGATGAAAAAAAAAATGGCATGCTTTCGCACGGATTTTGAATTCGTTTGTGTTTAATTGTTTTACTTTGTAGTGTCGCGGTACTTTATTTTAACATTTCAAATGAATTTCTTCTTTCTCGTAAGTTTCTGGGTATATATTCCAGAAATGAACTCCAGTACTTCTGTATCCGACTTTGAAGAACTACTCGTATTTAATATTGTAGATCTCATTGTCTTTTTTAAATATAATAATTTAAAATGTAGCTGTCACTATTTAATTTCACATAAAATTACCACGTTAATAGCCTTAAGATTTTTGTTTGCTATACATAAACCACAGATACATAAACGTCAAATAAAGTTATGGGACCGATAAACGGCACTAAATGGTCAGTTAGGTTAAGCTAAGTTTAAACGGAGTTTATCTAATTCTACGGTGTTCAGAAACGAATTGTTGGGAGTTATCGAACTGATAGCGTTATTGAACAGATAAACCATTGACAAAATGTACTCAGAAACCGGGCATTAGTCCAGTTTAAGTATATCATTCTTTACACTTCAGTGAACTATTTTGCGCACCTCTAACCATATCGCCGCGCTGGCAAGGCGCGGCCATGTGTAGGGATTTTCGGTCTGAAAGGACCGACCTACCCACTAAAACCCCCCGGTGTTCTCTGGGGTCATATCGGGGCACGTGTGGCGGGGTGCGCTTTCGCGATTCTACCGCCATAATTGTACCTATTATTCTGATTTATTATATTAATCGGCTACATATCCCAAAAATATTTCAGTAAACGTAACAACAGACAAATTCCAATTTGTTTAGTCCAACCACAATTTATACTCACGTGGAAAAATGTATATGTATTTGGGCCGTGGATAATGCACGGGCGACCTACATTGCGGGAAGTTATTGATCGAGGACGAATGCGGTCAGTCGCGTGCACTCGCTAGGACAAGCATTCCGCCGCATGCATGCGTTAGGACTGAACCAAACACCAAGCAGTGGGTAGGAAGAAAATTGAATCTTAATACGTTGGAGTAAAGACTTGATCTCGCGTGATAAACGCAAATAAAGACTATGTGCCTGATGCCTATTTAGTCTCGACTTGAAAAGAAGCGGATATTCATATCGAGCTTATTATTGTTACCAGTGGCGATCGCGTCGCGGCGAATCCAGTTGCGCATCAACCATTGCTTCCTTTCTTCCTCTCATACAAAATAAGTTGCAAGCAAGCAGACGATGGTTGATGCGCAAATGTCAAATCAAGCGATCGCGACAACGACGGTTACTCATTTACATACATACATTAACCGTGTCTTGTTTTGTGCTATACATAGTTTCTTAGTATGTGACTAACCATTTAAGGTTACAACGATTAGTCGTTACAAATTTATATTAATATTTCCTATTATACTATTTCATATATGTACAAACTCGGTAATGTCATGGTTTTTTAACCTGATTCTCTCTCTCTGGTGAAATTAGTTTGGACGAAATTGTAGTGAGCCGTAGCCTCTACGGTGCTACGTTGCTGCGTCTTTGGCTACGTCGTAGATGGGATTACCTGCTTATCAGATTATTATTGTAAAATTTTTGAATATATTGTTTCAATTACATTCTCAGTTACTGTTTTAAGTGTAATATTGAGCAGTTGAAAATCTATACGTATTTATTTGACCTGGATGCTAGTTTTATTTCGTGCTATTTATTTTCTAATTTTTTTATGATATTTAATGAAAATGCGGATACTTTCAATGGGTTTCTAAACTTATTTTAAATAAGACTTATTTAAAATAAAATGTCATCATTTTTAATTTATTTTGTTTGTTTCAGGTAAGGAAGTGTACAGTATATAAGAAGAAGAATGCGTATGTAATTTTACACCTATTGTGATGATTTTATAATGAACTAGCGTACCCGACAGACTTCGCTCTGTCTAAAAGATTTGTAAAGTGGCAGTTTTTTGTTCCTACTTATTTTATAGATAATATCGCATAGCCAACAAATTTCAAAAAAGGTCTAAAGAAACTATTACATTTTGTGACTATTTAATTTTGGAACATGACATTAAATTCTCCAACGATGTATTCTGTGCTCCAACGTACACACGCACAATGTTTTGATAGATATGATTGAATTTCAACTTTACATAGCGTTACTAAAGCGCAAATTGACTCTTTGATGTTAGGAACACACCTACATTGCTAAGACAACAGCGAGTGCTTGCAATATGAACTTTATACAATAACAATAAAGCTCAAATTGACTGTACATTTTAGTAAGAAAACGTTTGGTGGGGAAAAAGGGCTGTTTTTAGGGGTTTTCCAATAATTATTCAAATTTTAAGATTTGAAAACCAGTAAAAACCAGCCATGAACTTCAACGAACATTTTAAAAAAAGAATTGGCCAATTTGGTTCAGGCGTCGTTGAATTATGCGCTTACCAACACATTTTGTGATTCATTTTTATATATAAGAAGATTCATTTTTTCTACACATGTTTTTTCTGTTCAAAATGAAAATCAAAATTAATTCAAATATGACTTTATAGAAAGCTCTTTTGAATCATCCAATTTTTTCCCCTACCACCCATTCAGGAAGTATTTTTTAGCTGATAAGAAGAATAGGCGCAGGAAACTTATCAGCTTTATCAAAAGAAACTTATCAGTGTTACCAATTACACTACAATTTATATTCACTGACGAACACGACACGACCCGGGCCACAAATATCCCGTCCTACATACATATACTCAGTATCGTCAGATACCGGGTAGATTCTCTCCACTACGCGGTGATCTTCAGCGTCTGAGCCAGCAGACGCGCTCAATTTTCGTCGACACTTTTAATTCGACCCTGCAGCGCCAGCGTTGGGGCCGCTAGCAAGCAAGGTGCAGAACCTTCCGTTCGTGCACCTTCCAAAAACACACTGAAGGTAATACGAAGGTAACACGGAAGCCATCTGCGGCTACAGCATAGGTGTTTCCATAAAAAAAAAAAAATGTTATATTCCAACGCATACAAGACAGCGCTACGTCGCAAATCGTAGACTTTGTCTACTCCAATGTGCTACGCCGTAGCAAAATCAAGTTGGTGATATCAGAACGCAATTTATGTTTTCTAAAGAGAAGAGTATGTTTATTTATATCAAGGTTGATTTCAATCTGTTTATGACGGTGGCGAACCAATTACAGTTATTACTTACAGGAGAATGGACCACCACGGAAACCACCATGAAATAGACAATATCCAAGTTAAGAACAGGTTAGAGAGATTTTAGTGCTAGCTTGATGATTAGCCGAATGGAAACTTTTTGCAATTCTTGCCTTAAACGGTAATATAGCCCTAGTAGTTTGCTACGATTTCTAGGTGTTTCGATCCCAACACGACGGTGATTAGGTTTAGGCCAGTGTTTCCCAAAATGGGCTATTTCGACCCCTAGGGGTCTATGACAACTTAAAAGGGGTTTACGTCAGTGAAAATAAAATTTGGGGGTCCACGATAATGGATCTCGACATACATATTGTAATGTATTTTTATTTATTTTATGAAATAGTTGGATTTTTGCAAATAAATCACTAAAAGTTTGAGTACAAGATCTTTATCCACAGGGAATTCAAACAGAATTCAATTCACTGATGTTTACTTTGCAACAATACCTTATACAAATAAATCACTAGAAATAGAAGTACAACATCTTCATTTCACATGGAATTCAAACAAAATTCAATTCACAAATGTTTACTATGCAACAATATTTTATACAAATAAATCACTAGAAATATAAGTACAAAATCTTCATTTCACATGGAGTTTAAACAAAATTTAATTCACTAAGGTTTACTATGCAACAATATTTTATACAAATAAATCACTAGAAATATAAGTACAAAATCTTCATTTCACATGGAATTTAAACAAAATTCAATTCACAAATGTTTACTATGCAACAATATTTTATACCAATAAATCACTAGAAGTATGAGTACAAAATCTTTATTTCACATGGAGTTTAAACAAAATTCAATTCACTAATGTTTACTAGGCAACAATATTACTGTCAATTCTATCAATTCATATACATAGAATGACTTAAAAATATAAAAGCAACTTAAATTAATATAGGTACAGGCAGGGTTTATAGGTCCGTTTGATCGATATTGGTTTTAAGTTGAAATTTATAATGTAAAAGATTAAAAGACGGTATTCCGAGGATAAAAAGAAATCAGTATTCCGGTAGTCCTTCAGGAGTCCTTCAGGAACTGGTCCAGGCAACTGGTAACCGTGGTTAGATGGCCGTGTTTGGGTTAGTTTACTCTCTGTCCTTGGCTTACCAAGTCGCCGTCTTCAATTAGGATTTAAGGTAGATCAGCGGTCTATTTAATGCAGCTGGGTCACTTGGAAGTCCCTGGGTGACGAGGGTTAATGTTCAGCCCAAATATAGTTCCCTGAAGATGACATGAATCATTTCAAATAACAACTCTCTTGGCATTTACTTTACTATTTATTAACTTTCAAAAGCGAAGAGTGTGATGTAGAAAATGAAAACAAACATGAAGATACAATTGATTCTAGAATATTACAAGATTTGATCTGGTTAAAATATTAATTTGTTTTATTTAAATCCCCATGTATGTAACGGTTATGAGAGGTAGTTAATGGATTTAATTGCATAAATATTGGTTTCCCACCAGGCATACTATGATGATTAATCAATATTTTATTGTAAAACCAAATTTGTTATATCAATTTACCACAGTTATTTTCTCTACCCACACTCAACGGATATTCAGGAAATGTTCTAGAACGATGTTTTAGGTATATGAAATGTATATATGAATCTCAGTTAAAAACTCTAAATATATAATAAAAGAAAGAATTATGAAAATTAGGTACCTTTCTTTCGGGATGATTGTCTTTTTTTCTCTAATTTATATTCGGTGAAAGCAGATCTATTTCGTCAGTCTATATATAGACTCCTTCTCTTTTGTAGCAGAGCTCGGCTCAACAGCCGAATAAAGTATTTTCAATAATTTAAATTAGAACAGTGAATAGTTAAGTTGTTACTTATTGATCACAGCTATTGATCCAAAAAATATCGCTAATCACTGCCACAGACTAGTGTGTATCATTTTTTTTTTTATTAAGTTTTTAATTTTTTAGTTAGGCAAAGGACACAATCTATGCTAGCCCGAGCAATCTAGCCTGACTATGTTAATCTGTAGAAGGATTAATATTTCTTTATTAGTCCTCACAGCTAGGTCTAGTTTACAGACTCAATTGCCACAGACAAATATTTGCCTGAGGAATAATAAAAATAAGGTTAAACGACTACACTTATGATGATCAATTGCGATTTAACTTTTCATTGACATAAGACTATTCTTTTAAACTACTAATTGTGACATTATAATATTTTAATATTTTTTTAGGGGGAGTGTGTGGGATTACTGATTAAAATACTATCTTTGTAGACGACGCTTGGCTAGACTTGGTTGCTTAATTTGCGCCATAGATAATGGTGTTAGGATCATGATTAGCGGTCCACTCTATGGAACTGTCCATGTCATCTATTAAAATTGTCAATGTCAAAGTAACAATTCGACGTAAACATAACCAATGCGAGATACAATTGTAAAAGTGATTTTAATCCATATGAATAAAAAATGTCTTTAATAGTACTTAAAATCAGTGAGAAAAACAGTGTTACAATATATATTTACTTACATTATACTATCCTTTAATATGCACATACATTATTTATAAAAGTACCTATAAAGTAAAAACGTATTATATATGTTTATACAATTTTGTAAGTTGTACGATGTAGGCATTCAATATCAGGTAAGTAGGGGGTCTACACAAAAAAGTTAAAGCGTAGTAAATACAATCAGCAGGACGTCAAGGTATACAGACTAACTTGGAAAGTAACTTCTATAACGTAGGGAATAAAGATGATCTTCAAGATCAATACAGATTGTTTCACGGCTGATCCAAAGAATTGTTCGACATGATGCCCACGGCCACATTCTACCATCGCACCGCTCGCCATCGGCAGGGTGTTCATCCTCACATGCTGGAGCCTAAATGGTCACGCACAGTGCGGTTTCAACGTAATTTCCTTCCGCGCACACTCCGATTGTGGAGCGAGCTCCCTGCTGAGGCTTTCCCGGGGGATTACAGTATGGGATTCTTCAAAAAGGGAGTAAATAGGTTTTTAAAAAGGTCGGCAAAGCGTCTGTGATGCCCCTAGTGTTGCAAACGTCCATAGGCGTCGGTGACTGCTTACCATCAGGCAGGCCGTAAGCCTTTTTGCTACCGTTGTAGTATAAAAAAAGTATAATACTTATTGGTTGTTATTAATCAGATAGAAAACATGTTAGTGTAAAACGAGCTAATTTTTTATCCATTACAATCTATATAAATTATTATTTTACTTTAAGGTTCGACATCCCTAGATTTGAGTATGAGGAATGAATGAGTAATTTATTAAGCACCATTACGCTTACACAACAACTGTTAAGTGTTTTGTGTCAACAGCTAATTAGGGGTGTCACCTAAAAAAAAATTATTGGTATTTTAAATAAATAAACTCAGAAAGTATTAGTTTTTAAGTTCTTAGACAAGTACGAGTACCTATACTCTATTCAGCATTTAAACCTGTAAAATATTGAATAGTCTTGAAACACTTGTACAGTCTGATTTGAATCCGTGGTTTCATTTATATATGTAGATGCGTTTACAATATTAACAGACTGATAATGCATATACATTGAGAGAGTTTAAAGTTGTATAGCTCATATATGTCAATCGTGAACGTGCACAATTTAAACAGAGGACTATTTATGTAAGTAATACTCCAGTGATTATGATCTGCTATTGATCTTCGTAACAAATTATTTCGCCGAATTTTCCGAACAATGCGTGAGCAGTTCTAAGAGATGTTATCCAACGTCGTCACCCGCACAGATCGGAGTCACTTGTTTTGTGAGTTTCGTTAAGATCAAACATTGGCAACTGTTACGAACGGCCGCCCGCCCTCAAATCCGCGGCGAACAAAAGCCTTTTAGAAGGAGCTGTTCCCTTTTCAATCGGAAGGTATTCATTGTACACTTAGTTACGCTAGATACATTATTTCTTTAGTTAATAATAATAAGGAGGAAACTTTGAGAAGGCAGGTGACCTGAGTCTCTTCCATAGCCCGGTTTTCATTACCACCTAAATCGAAATGCAATAGTCCACAAACGTTTTGACTCAGTACTGACAATAGTTTCTGTGCATCTAACTGGGTATTGTCTTTTGCTGCATTTTTAATGGTGCAGATAGAGATTAGACCCAGTTGGTATACTCCATGCACACTTTCATTAAATTCGCAATATCTTATATATAAAAATGAATAGCAAAATGTGTTGGTAAGCTCATAACTAACAACGCCTTTTTTTTTTTTTTTTTTTTTTTTTCCCTGAGGAAAATGCATTAAATTGCATACCCCGGCTGTGGCGAGCCGGGGTTATGTGGGGCTCTCCTCCCCAGAAGGGGGAGGCCTACCCACTAAAAACCTCAGGGATGGCCTTCCTCAGGCTTGTAGGGAGCCCCCGGGAACAGAAAGCTTCTTCCGGAACCCCCAGCCTCCGCTCCCCCGTCGACACAGGGGAGCCCTCCTCGGGGGAGGCTTACTACCTCCCCCGGTCTCCTCCACCGACGACGCCCCCCGGCCACGGAAGGGGCGTGGTCCATCCCGGGTCGCCGTAGCAGTCGCGACTTACTCGCGCCCGCCGGCGACCCGCGGCGGCGCCGCAGCTGTGCTACCGAGCCCGGCGCCGCCTTCTTCGAGCGGGATCGGCCATCTCCCGACCCCGCTCGGCGCCTCCTTCTGGAGCATCACTGCCTCACAGAAGGAGGCCACAGCCCTCCAACCTCCCTCGTCCGCCAGCATTGCCGCAATCAATGCTGGCGGAGACAGATCTCGCCCGATCTCTGCGACCAAGACTCGGCGTTCGGAGGCCCACGCGGGGCACTCCGCCAGCGTATGCTGGGCCGAGTCGAGGTCGGATGCGCAGTGGTGACAATGTGTCGATCCCTCCCGTCCTATTCGACACAGATACTCACCGAAGCAGCCGTGCCCGGTGAGTATCTGAGTCAATCGGTAGGTGACCTCCTCCTTCCCGTGGAGCCAAGCTTCGAGGTGCGGGAGTACGGCACCGACAGCCCGCTGGCGCGCGCAGATCCGTAATTCGAGCTGCGCACGCCAGGCCGCCACAATCCGTCGGTGCCACTCCCGCTTAGGCACTTCGTGCGCGGGTTCCAGGGCGCTCCCCCCATCGCCCCCCCGGCCGACACGCCGCGACGCATACGTCGCCGCGTACATGTCGGCCAGGATGTCGAATGGGGGGGAGCGTCCCAGAACCGTCGCCGCCTCGTACGAGATTGTACGGTAGCCTCGCACGATCCGTATGGCCATTATCCGCTGCAGGCTCCGTAGCAGAGCTCTGCAGCGGGGGGACCTCGCGCAGTCTTGCGACCACACGGGAGCCCCATACATGGCCACGGATCGCACGACGCCCTCGTACAGGCGGCGAACTCCATCCCTCGGTCCACCGAGATTGGGCAGCAGGCGATGCAATGCGCCCGCCACCCTTTTGGCTCGGGGGACCAACCGCACGAAATGCTCCTCGAAGCTCCAGCGGCGGTCCAAGGTGAGGCCCAGGTACTTGATGTACGGCCCCACCGGACCACCGCGTCACCCACCCGGATCCGGCAGCTGGGTGGTTCCCGGCGCCTCGGAAGGCCGTGGAATCATAGCGCCTCGGTTTTGTGAGGCGCTATTTCTAAACCCAGCCGGCGGATCGCCCGCACGACACATGCCACCCCAAGCTCGGCACGCGTAAGCACCGGCCCGAAGTCGGCCCCAGTCGTAACGACGAGAGTGTCGTCAGCGTAGCAGACGACACTCACGCCGTCAGGAAGGCTGGTGCGAAGGACCGCGTCGTATGCGAGGTTCCATAGCAGGGGTCCCAACACCGACCCCTGCGGAACGCCGCATTCGACCCTCCTCAACGTTTCCATCCCGTCCCGTCCCATCACGCTGAACTCAACAACGCCTGGACCAAATCGGCCAATTCTTTATTTTAATGTTCGTTGAAGTTCAAGGAGGGTTTTTACAATGAGGGAAATTCGAATAATTATCGGAAATACCCTAAAAACAGCCCTGTATTTTCCCATGCAAACGTTTTCTAACTAAAACGTACAGTCGAATTGAGCTTTATTGTTATTGTATAAAGTTCATATTGCAAGCACTCACTCTTGTCTAAGCAATGAAGGTGTGTTCCTAACATCTACTCGTAAGAGTCAATTTGCGCTTTATTAACGCTACATATAGTTGAAATTCAATAATATCTATCAAAACAGTGTGCGTGCGTGCGTTGGAGCACAGAATATATCGTTGGAGGATTTAATGTCACGTTCCAAAATTGAATAGCCACAAAATGTAATAGGTCATTTAGACTTTTTTTGCGATTTGGTTGGCTATGCGACATTATCTATAAAATAATTAGGAACAAAAAACTGCCACTGTACAAATCTTTTTGACAGGACGAAGTCTGTCGGGTCCGCTAGTTAATTAATATAAAATATTTGTACGATGTGAATACTTGTTGCTCACTTGCTCGGATATTGAACGCACGTACGTTGAATACTGAATCCAGGGTGCTTAGAGGTCTGTCATCAAAATGAAAAGGTTTCTTTTCCGAATCGGGCAGCGTTAGACATAACAAACGAGCGGCTGGATAGCCAGCAAACTTGACAGCGATTTATGCGTAAACTGTCCCAGGCCAGCCCGGGCCGGCGCATAAATCTCCCCGACTCATCTCGTCGTATTTTCCAACCGAATAATAATAGTCACAATAATCTATCGACACGCTTCTTTTAACAAGGTTCATTTAAATACAGCATAAATTATCAAAACATGTAAACGATCGTTATTGAATATAGGCATTTACAGGCACTGTTGACGTCAAATCTTCTTATATATAAAAATGAATCGCAAAATGTGTTGGTAAGCTCATAACACAACAACGCCTGGACCAATTTGGCCAATTCTTTTTTGTTAATGTTCGTTGACGTTCAAGGAGGGTTTTCACAATGAGGAAAATTCGAATAATTATCGGAAATACATTAAAAACAACCCCTTTATTTTCCCATGCAAACGTTTTCTAACTAAAACGTACAGTCGAATTGAGCTTTATTGTTATTGTATAAAGTTCATATTGCAAGCACTCACTGTTGTCTAAGCAATGAAGGTGTGTTCCTAACATCAAAGAGTCAATTTGCGCTTTATTAACGCTACATATAGTTGAAATTCAATCATATCTATCAAAACAGTGTGCGTGCGTGCGTTGGGGCACAGAATACATCGTTGGAGGATTTAATGTCACGTTCCAAAATTGAATAGCCACAAAATGTAATAGGTCATTTAGACTTTTTTTGCGATTTGGTTGGCTATGCGACATTATCTATAAATTAATTAGGAACAAAAAACTGCCACTGTACAAATCTTTTTGACAGGACGAAGTCTGTCGGGTCCGCTAGTAATATTATATAGCCTCTCATTACCACCAAAATCGACATGCTAATAATAATAGTCACATCTAACTGGGTATAGTCTTTAGCGTTTCTTATTGTGCAGTTACAGATTGGAGTCAGTCGGTGCATTCCACACACATTTTCATTACACTCTTAGATTTCTTTCTTAGATTCCAGTTCTCTTTGTCATTCCTCTATTATATATCTATGCTAATCTATTTACATTTTGGGAGGTGAGGTTGGTTCGGAAATCTTTATTTATTTTATTTCAACTTTGCTTACTATAGTTACACCTATGTATATTTTATTCAAGTCACCTATTTGCTTATTTATTTTATCTTTTATTGTGGATTACTAATTATATTCTATTTACATTTTTGCCGTCTTAGCTATTGCTTTGTCTTACATGCTAATTTTAATTATACTCGTACTATATTATAATTGACTAGCTTTCTGCCCGCGGCTTCGTCTGCGTGGGTTTCGGGATTGGGTCTATAGAGGGTTAAGGGTCATAGCTTTTGCCCACGGCTACATATGCGTGGAAGTCGGTATATGGCGCGAAGGTTTTATCGCGTTTCCCGTGGGACTATATGTTTTTCTGCGATAAAAAATACCGCAAAGCCTTGCTCAAGAATCACTCCATCTATTGACGACAACCGCATGAAAATCTGTGCAGTAGTTTTTGAGCGAAGCCTTTATTGTGCATCCCGTGGGATCTGTTCATTTTTCCGGGATAAAAAGTAGCCTATGTTACACGGGATAATGTAGCTTTCCAAAGGTGAAAGAATTTTTGAA